>CAJHQP010002508.1:0-84676 GCA_905132765.1 Moricandia arvensis
TTGAAGTTGATCGTGATCTCAACACTTAAAGAGCAATACAAAGTTTAAATAGCAAGAATCAGATAACAAACCATAATCGAAATAGACTCAACAGATAAATATAGTTTCCTATAATCTAGGAAACTCTTATTGACTCAAGAAAATCATAAAATAAAAATTTGAAAGTCTCCCTAGAAACCATGACAAGGCTGGAGACTTGTTATTCTTCAATCTTTCCCTTAAACTAGACTCCTTGTTTCAATTTAAAACGTCAAGCTGACCAACTCCCAACATTCTTCGAAGCTTCTCAACATCTCAAGTTTTACTGCCTTCGTTGTTATGTCTGAATTTGTTCTTGTGTAGAAACAATACTTCAACTTGATTGTATCTTCTGCAACCAAACTAGGTAGAAAATGGTACTTGACACTAATGTGTTTTGCTTCTTTCCATGTAAGACTGGATTTTTTGAAAGCTTGATAGCAGAGCTTATTATCACAAAACAGTGTTCGTCTCCTCCCTTTGATCAACGCCGATATTAGTTAGAACATTCCTCAACCACACTGCTTGGATGTTTCCTCGAAGCACGAACGTATAACCAGTTGTACTCTTCCTATCATCCTCATCTCCTGCGTAATCACTATCAACATATCTGATCAAGCCTTCATTTCTACTTCTTCTGTATTGAATCCAAGCCACTTGTTTCCTTAACATACCTTAGGATACGTTTAGCAGCTGCCATGTTGACTGGTTCTCCTAGACTCTCCATAAACCAATTTACCATGTTTACTGAGTATATTAGATCTTGTCTGGTTGTTGTCAAGTATCTTAGGCTCCCAACCATCTGCTTGAAGGATGTAGGATCCACGCTAGTCCCATTACCTTACTTGCTCAATTTGTTCCCTTGAACCATGAGATTCCTAACTGAATTATAGTCCTCCATGCTGTATTTCTTCAAAGCCTCTACATACTTTGTTTAACATATGAAGTTCCCCTTATCATTCTGAGTTACTTCTACTCCCAAAAAATACTTCATCTTTCCAGGATATGTCATGGAAAATTCTTTCTTCCATCGAATGTCTGAAGTCCCCAAGCATTGTTTGTGGAATTGGCTTGTGTAGATGAGATCGTCTACATAACAGACTCACTATTAAGACTCCCTCCTTCTCAGCTTTGATAAAAAGTGTATGTTCATAATAACACTTCTTGAATCCCTTCTCTTGCAGATTAGCTCTCTATTCGACTATACCATGCCCTTGGCGCATGTTTAAGTCCACAGAGAGCCTTCTTTAATTTGTAGAATTTCTCACTCTCACCAGCTGCCTCAAAGTCCCTTAGTTGCTCCACAAACCACATCCTCACTTAAGTAACCTTGCAAGAAGACGCTCTTGACATCAAGTTGGTGAACCGCCCAACCTTCTTGTGCAGCCAGACCGAGAATGAGACTGATGGTGTCCCACCTAGAAACATGTGCAACGACCTCATAGAAAATAGAACTCCATAGGTTTTGGTGAAATCCCTTTGTCACTAGCCTTGCTTTGAACTTGTGTACTTCCCTTTCTCATTGAGTTTTGTCCTGAAAAACCACTTGACTCCAATGACTTTAACACCAGTTGGTACATCTACTAACTCCAAGGTATTATTATCATTGATCGATTGAATCTCAGCTTCCATAGCCTTCCTCCACTTCTCGTACTTTGGGGCTTCTTCAAATGTTTCTGGATCTTCAACAGCCACAACCATAGCCATAATCTCATCTTAGTCTTCTCTATTAATATGTTGAGCCCTTCACACACATAGTCCTTCATCCATGACGGTTTATGTACATTTCTTCCTATTCTACTTGCACTTCCACTCGCACCAGACTGCTCTTCTGTGTTTCAACTCCTTCTTCATCATTTGTTACTTCCTCTTCTCCTTCTTCTTCATTGACGTTGGTATCTTGCGAGACTGGTATTCCTCCAGCCTCTCTTTCATGCTCTGTATTTTCCGTATCTTTCCAACATGATTGTGCCTTCAAGTTTTTCTTCACAATCCCAACTTGTTGCTTCATCAAACTTCACATCTTCGCTTATTATGATCAGCTTGTGTACATGTTCAAAAAGTCTGTACGCTTTATATTCCCTTCTTACTCCAAACATAACGCAATGAATGCTCTTCTCATCCAGCTTTGTTCTTCTCATATAGGTATAAGTACATAAGTTACGTCCAAATACCCTCAAGTGTTCTACCACCGGTTTATGTTTGCCCCATCTTTCAGAGGGTGTGATATCACATAATATCAAGGTATGACTGCGGATGAGGATGTGTATTGCATATCGGGTCGCCTCTGCCCAAAATCTCAATGGAACCTTCATACCAAACATCAATACATCTCACCATTTTCATGATGCTTCGGTTTTTTCTCTCTGCAACTCCATTCTATTGTGGTTTATAGGCTGATGTGAGTTGATATTTGATGTTTCTCAGTGCAGAAATCCTGAAAGCCCCTTTGAATTGTATTCCCCTCCCCGGTTTGTTCTTAAACACATCAGGTTCCCTCCAACTTCCTTTTCTGATGTGATTTTGAATTCTTTGAAGACTTTGATGGCTTCTGATTTCTTTGCTAAGAAGTAAGTCCAACATTTTCTACTGAAATCATCAATAAAATTAATGATATATCTCTTACCACTCTCAGACACAGGAGAGATAGGACCGCATATGTCACTATGGACCAATTCCAACACCTTTCTTGATCTCCAAGTAAACTGCTTCAGTATGTTGGCTCTAATTTGCTCCCCCTTCATGCAAATTTTACATACGCCTCCTGTTGCTGTAATCTTTGGCAAGCCAGTAACCATCTCTTTGTCTTCAAGAGTCACCAAACTGCTAAGGCTCAAATGCCCAAATCTCTCATGCCATACTTCTTCATTGGTTTCATTACTGATTTGATTTGCCTCCAAGATGTCTCTTGGTACTCTGATAATGGCTGGGATTACAAACATCATGTTGAGAGACATCTTTAATTGAATGATCACACGTTTCTGCTGCTTGTGCTAAATTTTGCAGTCTTCATCTTCTATCATAATTTTTAGACCCTTTTGTTGCAAATGCCCAACACTTAATAAGTTGTTTCACAGGCCTGACACAAAGTAAATATATGATATTATTTGTGTAATTTCGTTTATCGCCATCCTCAAGTTTCCCTTTACTTCAACTTGCATTCTTTTGTTATCTCCTAACTTCACTTGCTGGCGAAAACTTTCGTCGAATTCAGCAAACCACGACCTTGTCCCACACATATGGTTACTGCAGCCTGAAGCCAAGTACCATATGTGTTCTGTCTCTTCAGCTATATGTGCCACCAGCAGCAACATCTTCCTCTAACTCAGCGTAATTGGCTGCTCTCTCCCAGCTTGGACATTCACTCTTGAAGTAGCCTAGCTTATGACACTGGAAGCATTCTACATTGCTTAGGTTAAAACTTGCGTTTCCGCGTCCACTTCTACCTACTTTTGTATCCTCCTCTTCCCCGGTTTTGATAGAATCCTCCTCTCCCTTGAAACTGCCCACTATGATCTCTCTCACCCTCCATTTCCAACGCATGTTCTTCGCATTCATGCTTACTGAGATTCTGTTCATGAACAAGCAAGGAGCTTTGTAACTCATCCACTGTAAGATCCTTAATATCTTTTGATTCTTCTATGGCACATACTACATACGTAAAGTTCTACGTAGTATTTTCTCTACTACGTTATCATCTGACATACCTTCTCCCAGATTTCTCATGTCGTTAGCCACAACCATAACTCTTCCAAAGTACTTCGTGATTGTATCACCTTCCCTCATCTCAAGTATCTCGAAACTTCTTCTTAGCCTCTGCAAACTGAGCATTTTGGACATGTTTGTTTCCTTTTTACTTTGCCTTCACGTACTCCCAAATATCTTTCGCACTCTCCCTCTTGGCAATAATCTTCAAGATGGTTTAGTCAATGGAAGCAAAGATGTAATTTTTTACTTTCATATCCCTTCAGCTTCTGCTCCGCGAGTTCAGTCCTCTTCTGCCCCGTCATTATCACGTTCCTCTCCAGAGTTGTTACTCCTGTTTCAACGAGATCTCACTACTCCTTGCATCTCAACAAATTCTCCATGAGCATAGCCTACTTCTTATAGTCCCCATCAAACTTCGGTATGCTCAATGACGATTTCTTTTCCACTCATTGTGTTTTTTATTTGAAAAACTCTCGCTGAGCTTGTAATAGATTAGTATACAAGTTTTGATACCACTTGTAAAAAACAGAGACGAAGACCAAGAATAGAATATTGGAAGTGTTTTCTCTTATTAACTTCAAAGAGCAATACAAAGTTTAAATAGCAAGAACCAGATAACAACCATAATTGAAATAGAATCAACAGATAAAATAGTTTCCTATAATCTAGGAACTCTTATTGACTCAAGAAACTCATAAAATAAAAACTTGAAAGTCTCCTAGGAACCAGGACAAAGCTGGAGACTCGTTATTCTTCAGACTCTTGGTTAACTCAACTTTTTTCCTAAAAACTCTCAACTAAACTTTAGCTTATTCGTGCAATCAACTAACTGTCTTCATATCTCTCAAAACTAAGCCATATATTATCTTTATTGGTGTTTAGAATTGTTCCAAGCCCTCCACTGGACGGTAATGTCCTTGTCCAGCCACCGAAAACTCAAGTTTTCATAAATTTCCGCGGGGATCAGCTGCGCAAGAATTTCATTGGATATCTTGTGGATGCACTGCAGAGAAGTAAGGTCAACGTCTTCGCAGACAATTATTTACATATAGGTGATGACCTCAACGAACTTTTCAAGAAGATCGAGGATTCTGGGATTGCAGTAGTTGTGTTTTCGAGCAGGTACTGTGAATCAAAATGGTGCTTGGAAGAGCTTGTGAAGATTAAAGAACTTGTGAGCCAAGACAAGCTCAAGGTGTGTGATCGACATATATATATATATATATTATTTTGTTGCTGAAGTAGAACTAGTTAAGAGAGACCAATGTTACTTTCATTTAAGACCATTATACAAATACTTTTGAGTTTGGACATGTCACATGTATGTAATGACTAACTTTGAGTATACATTTCCTTTACCACAAGGTGATTCCCGTCTTCTACAAGGTGACTACAACCAATGTGAAAAGACTGGGAAATCGGCTAATTCATACATCAACAGAGGACCGCGGTCCCGATCAGTACATAAACACGGACCCTGTGCTAAAACATACATCAACACACAATATATTCAAATTTCATACACGAACATAGATATTTAGGTCTATTCATACATTGACCGTGTTTCCGTTAGTCAAATATTAACAGATGCTTATGTGGATTTAACGGGTGCTTACGTGGATTTTTTTTTTTAATAATTAATTTTAAAAAAAAACTAGCAGGTTGTTGGGGGTAATCGAACCTGGGTTCAGAGAAAATTAGCATCACATGCACAACCACTGTGCCAAACAAGATCTTTGTTTAAGTTATCTATCGTACCTTTCTTTATATCTAATATCTTTTATTCATATATTCTAATTATATAGAATTAATCTACAAAAAAAAATTGAAGTAATCGTGTTTAATTAACTTAACTATTGTTGTTATGTTTTTTAAAAAATTGAAAATTTTAAAATACAAATTTTTAAAAATTAGCATCCTCAAAATTTAAGAAAAAAATATGAAAAAAGTTTTTTTAAAAAAATTGAAAAATTATTATTAAATGTTTGAATTTGAAACATCCAAATTTTTCATATTTTCAATGTTAAAATATATATTTTTTTAAATTGAATAGTTTTAAAGTAGATGTTTTCAATTCAAACTTTTAATAATAAATTTTTGATTTTTTCAAATTTTAAAATCTTTTTATATTTTCTTTTTTTTTAATTTAGAAAATGGTCTTTGATTTTTTAAAATTTGTATTCTGAAATTTTCGATTTTTTTTAAACATAATAAAAACAATTAAGTTAATTATACAAAATTATTTCGAATTTATAAATTTTTTAGATTAATTCTAGATAATTAGAAATGTATGAATAAAGTATATTAGATATATATAAAGGACAATAGATATCCAAACCAAAGATCTTGTTTAGCCCAGTGGTTGAGAGTACTGTTGAAATTTTATCTTAGCCCAGGTTCGATCCTCCCCCTCAACAGCTTGAAAATTATTTTTATATTTTTAATTAATTATTAAAAAAAGTAAAATCCACGTAAGCACCCGTTACATCCACATAAGCATCTGTTAACATTTGACTAACGGAAACACGGTCAATGTATGAATAAATCTAAATATCTATGTTCGTGTATGAAATTTGAATATATTGTGTGTTGATGTATGTTTTAGCACAGAGTCCGTGTTTATGTACTGATCGGGACCGCGGTCCTCTGTTGATGTATGAATTAGCCGATTTCCCTGAAAAGACTTAAGGGAGATTTTGGTGACAATTTCAGAGATAGAGAGTGGGAGTTTGAGTCTGATGAACCTAAGTTAAAGCGATGGAAAGATGCAATAAAGTATGTCTCCCATAAGTTCGCCCTGACTTTCGATGACAATAGGTACTAATTGTCTCAACCCTAACCTACTCTTCATTTATGTTTCTATTGAGAACTTTGAAGCCAAAGAAATCTCTATTACTATATGATTTTAGATATATATTCTAAAGTTCATTAATTGAAGCCATGCATCATGCATACACGCTCATGTGTAGTCTTACTCATCTCGGCTTTTTTCTTAACAAGTTCAGCAACGCATTAGAGATTGATTTCGTTGGAAATATCGTCGAGGAGGTCTTGAAAATGCTACAGATCATTTCCACGATGGGAAGCATCCAAATCCAATCCTCTCGTTAATCTGAAGAGACGTCTCGGCTAGATTCTCTCTATCTCAAGAAGAATGAAGCACACGAGGGCTCAGCACTCCTTATCTTCTCAATCTTTTTTATGTTCTTGTTATCTCAACTATCCAAATTTGTGGTTTACTATTTTGCTTATGTAAGCTTTGTTTAATTATGCAAACTACATACTGTATCTCTGTCATCATTCGACCATCAGAAAACAGTTATCTTCTTCTTATCATATCTATCTCTCATCATCATTCACCACCATCAACGAATTTAGGACCTCGAAGGTTTCTTTCGACTCAGATCACCTTTCTGACCTTGACTCTCTGATCGCCTCTGGTTCTCGGCGAACCTCTGGACAGAAGCATCGTTTAGCAAATAAAGTTATTGGCAAAAGACCACATTAATTTAGTTGTTATGCACTGAGTGTTTTATACGATGGTTGTTTCTATTATGAAAAAAATGACCAAAACCATTAAACAATTGATTTTAGTTAGACCAATATCAAAAGATTATGTTCATGATGACAATTTAAGATCGTTTTATTAAATATATGTCATGAAATTAAATTGTTACATCATCAAGAATAATGGATTAAAGCCTATGAATTAAGAAGAGGTTTAGCGATAATTTTACCTAAATGGCTAGAGACCCCAAGAAATAGGTTCAAGAAGACAACTAAGTCAAACTGAATCTGCCCAACACACTGTTCGACTTCGGTCTGTTCTCAGTTTCTATGGTGATTAAACTGTGCTACATGTAAGGATTAAAAGATAAGTATTTGCTTTTAATGATTTATGTCTATAGTTTTGAGATACAAGTGGATTAGTACATGATGCTAATTTAAACAAAACTAAACAAAATTAATGGCAAATCACCTTTTGAATGTGAAATAGGACCGATTCTAGGAGAATGAATGAAATATTATATTTTCCAAGTTCATTGATGATTAACCATGAATGTTCATAGCTAAAATAAACACAACATAGAACCTAATTATGTGAGAGAATAAAGTTATGAGATAGTTATTGTCTAGGTTTAAATAAAATTATGGGTGGTTTAAGACATCATGTTCACTACCTCGCCGAGTAAATCTGAAAGCTATTAACAATGAGTGGTTCAAAGCTGAAAATTTGCTATCAACTCCTCATGCAGTAGATTTTTCTCTTGTACTCTCAAAAGTCTTTTAGTTAAGTCTTGTCAAGTCTTGTTTAGGGAATCAAGTCTATAAAGTCGGTCAAGTCGTCTAGTGCCATTTCTATTTATGTGGGGACGTTGAAACTATTTTTTTGAACATTATGAATATATCCATATGTCAAAATGAAGTTTTCTATGAATAAGAAATGTAGGTCTAATATGTGTTGTTTGAGAAACTTTGACAAAGTAACAAATACACATATTTGAACTTGAATTTGGGTTTGAATTTGTTAGTTGGATAGATATCCATAACTAAACTCTTATAAACTAAATATATGTTGATTTCTTATATTGATATGATATAAAAAAAAATATTATTTAGTTTGAATTGGTTGAAACTAAATAAAAATTTACTTACTTTTATTTGTTCGCTCAGCTACTCTTGCCAGTCAATAGATTTCGACAAAGTTCCATCGAGAACCCATGATAATTTTATCCTCCAATGATTTTATCAGTCACATACTTATTAGTTGAAGTAAAAGAGAGTTTCACATACCAATGTTGGTGTCCACCAACCATCTTCGAACCCACTGTTTAGGGTCCTCCATCGTCGGTTCGTATCCCGACTTTAGTATGCCCTTAGGAACATCAGTTTCAGGGTCGCAAATAAAGTATCTTTAGGGTTTTCTTCGCCCCTTTAACATCTCTATCGTTCTTATCGTTGTAGTTTTCATTTATTGTCTAGCCGTCAAATTTACCTCATGTTGTAATTGTTTAAATCCGTTCGCTACTTAGTTTAATATAAGTGTTTCGTGATAAAAAAAACTAATTTTTATTTTCTTTATCTTGTTCTTACACAAAACAACATTAACTACAACTAACTTAATCAATAAAAATCACACCGCATAATACAAACAGTTATAACACCAAATAATAATAAAATTTTATATAGAAGCTTAAAATATTATTTCTTTTGAAACAAAGCAAAAAATCTAAAACATGATTTAAAGTGAAGCGAAAAGAATAATATTTTGGCGTATAAAGTAATAACACTATTATGATACAAAGATGAATGTATTCTAACTGAAATGTCTGGTTAATTATAACATTTTTTCATTTTCTTTGTTTCAAATTTATACCCTTAACTTCTCAACATTCTTATAATAAAATCTGCAATTTTAAATAATTCTCATATAGTTTTTTACTTTTTTCATAATATTCTTTTTTACTAATTTAAATTATTGGTGATGTAGATAATGTATCTACACAATTACACGAAATTTACAGAACTTTTGAGAAAGGACTAGCTATTTCTATCCAATATCCACAATTATTTTTGAATTTTATCGTATAAGTACAAAAATTATAAAGTTAAATTTGATGTTTATGTGTTGTAATTCTTCACTAGATTTTGACTCGCGCTTTAAAAGCGTGTAATATGTTACGTTGTAAAAATCTAATAAAATACATCAAATATATTGAACAAAAGAAACACATCAAATACATTTTTATGGATGTTAAAATAAGTAAACCTACTCCATTTGAACACATCTTATTTATGAGCCACATCATTTAAAACTAAAACCCGTTTAAACCAGTTTAATTTTAGAATCTAATAAGATTTTTCCATCTAGATATGAGAATCAGTTAATATCTGTTATTTTGTTATTTTTTTGTATAATTACTTATACTAAGTTGTAATTATAAATTCATTTTTATATTAAGTTATTTACCTATATTTATTAATTGATATAATAATTTAATTATGTTAATACATTTTTTTATATATGATAACAGTTTGAAATTAGTTATGTAAATCCTAGTAATGTTAAAAATATGTTAGTGATAGTAACTACAAACTATAAATTTCTAAATAATTAAATAATTTCGAAATTATTAGTAGAATACAATTATAAATTTATCTTAATATATAAAAAAATATTAACTTTATTTTAAGAGCAATATTTATATTTTAATAGTAGAATACAATTATAAACATATCAAAAAATATAAAATTTACAATCTAATAGATTTATAGGTGTTTATAAATATACAACTGAACCTATGTGAATCTTTATAATTTATGTTTTATGAACTAAAAATATATAATACTTCAAAGAGATCGTAATGTCAATTTTAGTGTTTTTTCAAAAGTTCAAACATAGTAAATTGTTTATGTATTGAGTTTTTATTTAATTTACACCTGGCCTAAACTTTTCCTAATTACTTAATTACTAAAATACATTTAAATAAATGGATAATAATCATCTAAAAGAAAACATGTTTTCTCACATGTTGACAAAAATCAGTATTAGTATATGAAAAATATATTGTGTATAATAATTAGTATGAAAAAACGAATAGTATATTGTAGAATGTAATGCATCAAAACCAACATCACTGACTATAATATGATGTTCTTAAATCATCCCATAAATGTGACATGCAGAGGCGGCCTTGACGCAAAGCGGAAGAAGCACGTGCTTGTGGCCTTATTTGAAATAAGGATTTAACCAGCCACAAAATTTTTGTAAAATGTTTTTAGTCTAATGACTTAAAAGCTAGATATGTTTGAGGCATATTATGGATTCGAAGCTATCTCTCTGCCTTATAATTTTTTCAGCCATTTTTTTTGTGTTTGACTTGTAGCCTTAAATAAACAAGGGCCGACTCTGGTGACATGTATGGCGTAAATGTATAGGAAAATTAATTTGGAAAATACAATATTATGAGAATAAAATAAGAATATATATTAATTATGTTAAAAATAATTAATGTTGTTAGTCATAAATATAAAAGTGGCATGGTTTTGTAATTTCTCCAAAACAAAGGGAATCCTCATAAACTACTAATAATCTCTGCAAGAGCATTTCTGCGAAATGTGAAACCTCTTAGAATCTCTAATAATGAGTTTCCTTTGACAAACTCAGCATATTCTCAGATTCTTCCTTAAGATTATTAGATCCATTCGCGCTATGTTGATTAATCATTTCCTCTTTCACATCATCAACATCATGCAACACAAACTTTGTTCATCATCTTTTTTCAAATCTCTTTAAGCTACTTTTGTATCCTCCGATGCAGGATGAGACAAATCTCAACAACAAACATATGAATCTTATTACCATGCTCGAGCTACACCATGAAGCTTTTACAAGACCTTTTTGTTTCCTCAGAATTTTTATTCTTGAAGCATTATGTTGTTTCTTTATTCTTGAAGCATTATGTTGTTTCTACCATCACTGGGCTCTAACTCAAAAAATCTCGTTGCAAATTCTTTAACGAGTTTAGAATCTCTTTAAATCACCCTAAACACCAGAACTCGGTTCCATTGGCATCTCTTTGATCAATTCATAAGCATCCTGAAGAAACCCTAATCGGACCCATGAGATCAACCATATAAGCGTAGTGATCTAACCTCGACTCAAGCCTGTATCTTTTACAAGACCCGAGTGACTACAAGCACTCAACAAGTGATTGAAGGTTACATGGTCAGGACTAATACCATAACCATTAGCTCAAAATGCTTGATAGCGTCTTTTCCATAACCATAGGCAGCAAACATAAAACATTCATCAGATTCAAAGACCCTTCTTCACTCAGATCTAAGCAATCTGACCACAATCAGCGACGATCACCTTCTCGATCGCCTTCACCACGTCCATACCTTCAACGATCTTCCCAAACACAACGTGCTTCCCGTCGGAGCAGTGCAGATGAAGAACTGAGATCTGTTGGTGTTGGGACCAGAGTTTGCCATGGAGATAATCCCAGCCCCGGTGTGCTTCTTCACGAAGTTCTCGTCCTTGAACTTATCGTCGTAGATCGATTCCCCACCGGTTCCGTTCCCGGCGGTGAAATTGCCTCCCTGTGATACAAAGAAAAGGAATAGGAGTGACGTGGAATGGAAGTTGGAAGTGCGGGAAGTCGTTGAAGAAGTAGGATGAATAAAACTTGACACGTGTATGGGTTGTTGAGTCGTTGTAACAGAAACAGAGTATATAACTTTGTTTCTTCATCATTTTGAGGGTATTCAAAATGTGTGAGAATTCTTCTTGAGTCTTGTAGCAATTCTGAGTGATTCTTGTTCATTGAGTTTTAGATTCTTTTTTTATTCCAGAATCTATACCTTTGGACTACAAGCCATTATTTTACGAACGGTAGTTTGATTTCATAGAGAGAACTTAGTTATTTCTATCAGTGGTATCAGAGCTAAGCGACCTCAGAATCAATGGCGGAAACACGATCGCAAATGTTGCATAAAGGAGTGGCGGCGGCACGCGAATCAGACAGTGCTATGGTGGGTCGATTCGAATTGATCTAGAAAGCATTAGCTTTGCAGAACAAAAAAACATCGAATTTGGATGAGAGTATCAAGGCGGTGCTCGAAGCAGTTAACCTGATGACAACGCAGATGAAGCGGAACGCGTCGACAAGTGGAGAGGTTAATGAGAGAAATGGCGGCGAAGAATTTGTTCAAGATCGGAACGATGCAAACCATCATCATCACCAAGGTTATCAGCATAATAACTCAGGTATCACTCGCATGGCTAAGATCGATTTTCCACGCTTTGACGGTACAAAGCTGAAGGAATGGTTGAGCAAAGCGGAGGAAATTTTTGCAATCGATAATACTCCTGAAGAATTAAAACTTAGTATTGCTTCTATTCATTTTGACGATGAAGCATCAACTTGGCATTTGGCTCTCAAACAAGAAGATGAAAATATTGTAGCATTGAGAAAATGGAGAGCATATCGAAACATGCTCAAAGAACGTTTTGAGGAAATTTTGGATGATCCTATGGCAGAGTTAAAATAGTTAAAGGAGACAGAAGGCATTGCCGCTTATCATGCAAAGTTTGAGCTAATCAGAGCTCGTCTGCGTATATCTGAAGAATACTTAATGAGTGCTTATTTGGCTGGACTTCGTCTCGATACGCAAATGCATATCTGAATGTTTCAACCACAAACAACACGTCAATGTTTAGTGCTTGGTCGACTTTATGAGATGCCACATCCGAGCAAATCGACAAAAAATAGTTGGTTTAATCCGAGATCTAAGCTAGCTAACAACCAATAGAAGGGTTTGTTACCAGCTAAGAAAGAGGAGGGGATTTATACCAAAAGAGACAGTAGGAAAAGTAAGGCTTTTTTGTCGCAAGCCGAGATGAGCGAGAGAAGAGCAAAAGAACTTTGTTACTATTGCGACGAAAGTTTTCTCCAGAACATCAACTCAATATAGAAATACACAGTTATATGCCATGGATGTTGAGGAGGTACATGAGGAAGAAGAGTGGGAAGAAGGAGGTAGTGAGGAGAAAGAAATAGTTCAGATATCGCTCAATGCAATTGTGGGCAGTACTGGATTGCGAGGAACACAAGGGAAGAAAACGTTATACATTCTCCTGGATTCAGGGTCTACTCACAACTTCATAAATACTAAGATTGCAGAGATATTAGGTTGTAAAGTAGAACATGCAGGATGAAGCAAGTGATTGTAGTTGATGGTAGTAAATTGGAGTTTGTGGGAAAGTCAGTAACTTACGGTGGAACTTTTTGCATATGAGTTTAGAGCAGATTTCATGGTCATTCCATTGGGGTGTCATGATATTTTTTTGAGAGTTCAGTGGTTATCTCTCTTGGACCAATCACATGGGAATTTAAGGAGCTAAAAATGTCACTCAGGTGGCATAATAAGAGAGTAATGTTGCATGGTATTAAAGCAGGATCGGTGAGAGAAGTCAAAGCGAAGAGGTTGCAGAATAGTAAGGAAGAAGATATGCAGCTTCACATGATCTATGCGTGGTGAAGAAACAGAAGGGGAATTGTGGAACTTGAGAACAGAATTGAATGAGAAGGAGGAACCAGAGTTTCAAAAGATAACAGAAAATTTTGGTGTGATATTTGAAGAACCAACTCAGTTACCTCCATTTCGAGAACACCATAATCACAGGATCACAGTGATGGAAGGGTCTAATCCAGTGAATCACAGTCCATATAGGTACGCGGTTTATCAAAAAAAATGAGATCGATATAATGGTTCAAGAACTAATAAAGGCAGGGACAATGCAGCCTAGTTCTAGTCCCTACGCTTCACCAGTAGTATTGGGTCAAGAAAAAGACAATACATGGAGGCTATGTGTTGATTACAGAAAGCTTAATGGTATGACTATCAAGGATCATTTTCCCATTCCGTTGATAGAAGATCTTATGGATGAGTTGGGAGGGTCATGAGTATATTCGAAGATAGACTTGCGAGTTGGGTACCATCAAGTGCATATCGATCCTCAAGACATACACAAAACAGCTTTTAGAAAACATAGTGGTCACTATGAGTACTTGGTTATGCCATTTGGACTTACCAATGCTCCTGCAACTTTTCAAGGATTGATGAACCATGTGTTCAAAGATTATCTACGAAAGTTCTTGTTAATTTTTTTTGATGATATCTTCATCTATAGTGCCACCGTGGAGGAGCATCTGATACACTTACACATGGTCTTTGAAGTGATGATCAAGAATAAACTATTTCCAAGAGAAGCAAGTGCACGTTTATCACAAGAAGGCTGGAGTATCTTGGTCATTTCATTGAAGCTCAAGGGATATCTACGATCCACATAAAGTAAAAGCAGTAGAGGAGTGGCTTGTTCCAAAAAAATCTCAAGGCTTTAAGTGGATTCTTAGGTCTCGCAGGTTGCTACCGAAGGTTTGTGAATAACTTTGGTACAATAGCTCGACCATTAACAGCGTGACAAAGAAAGGTGCATTCAGTTGGAACGATGAAGCGCAAGAAGCTTTCTTACAGCTAAGAAATCTTTATGTACTTCACATGTACTTGCCTTACCAAGGCTTGATTTGCCTTTTGTAGTGGAGACTGATGCGTGCAGACAGGGAATCGATGCAGTGCTTATGCAAGAAGGACAACCATTAGCTTACATAAGTAGACATTTGAAGGGAAAGGAACTTAATCTTTCCATCTATGAGAAGAAGTTGTTAGCAATTGTCTTCACTGTGCAAAAGTGGGAGGCATTACCTTCTTAGTAATCACTTTGTGATTAAAGCAAATCAGAGATGTTTGAAATACTTGTTGGAGCAAAGATTGAACACACCTATACAGCAATAATGGTTGTCAAAACTACTTGAATTTGATTACAAGATTCAGTATAAACATGGGAAGGATAATATCGTGGCTGATGCATTATCAAGAGTGGAAGGTGCAGAAATATTACATATGGCAATGTTTGTGCTTGATTGTGATCTATTAAAGAAGATTCATGAAGATTATGAGATTGATACTCAAACAAAAGAACTGATTGAGAAGCTGAAGAAGGATCCAACTGCAATGAAGAAGTACTCTTGGATACAAAATGTTTTAAGACGAGGAAGAAAGATCATGGTTCCTAATGTTGTGGAGATTAAGGATATGATATTGGAGTGGTTACACTGTTCGAGTCAAGAGGGGCATTCGGGAAGGGAAGTAACAAGGCAGAGAGTGAAAGGATTGTTCTATTGGAAGGACTTATCAAGGATATACAATCTTACCTTCGAAATTGCAAGGTCTGTCAACAATGCAAGTATGATGGAGCTGCATCACCAGGCTTGTTACAACCGTTGCCCATTTCGGAGTATGTCTGGATAGATTTATCAATGGATTTTATCGATGGTCTTCCACACTTTTTGGGAAAACAATCATTTACGTGGTGGTGGATAGGTTGAGAAAAGAAGCTCACTTCATTTCTTTAGCTCATCCCTACACTGCAACATCTGCAGCTCAGGCGTTTTTGGATAATGTGTACGAACTTCATGGCTTTCCGAGATCAATAGTCTGTGACAGAGATGCAGTATTTCTCAGTGACTTTTGGCAGGATGTTTTCAAGTTACAAGGTTGCTCTCTCAATATTTCAACTGCATATCATCCCTAGAGTGAGGGTCAGACAGAAGTGGTGAATCCTGTGTTGAAACTTATCTCAGAATGCATGAAAATGATAGACCAGCTATGTGGAGCAAATGGTTGCCTCTTGCCAGAATTTTGGTACAATACTAATTTTTGACACGAAAACGCAGGTGACTCCTTACGAGGTGGTGTATGGTCAAACTCTTGCGGTTCATTTACCTTACTTGCTAGGCGAAACTAAAGTTCAGGTGGTAGCAAACGTGTTTGGAAGATCGTGAGAAGATGTTGTTGTTATTGAAGTTTCATTTGTTGTGGGCGCAACATAGGATGAAACAACAAGCAGACTTACATAGATCATAGAGAAGTTTTGAGATAGGAGAGTGGATCTATGTCAAGCTTCAACCTTACAGGCAGCAGACAGTGGTGCGGAGGGTGAATGAAAAGATTAATCTGAACTACTTTGGTCCTTATTGTATCACGGATAAAATCGGAGAAGTGGCTTATAAATTGTAGTTGCCAGAAGGGACACGAGTTCATTCTGTCTTCCATGTCTCACAGTTGAAACGAGCAGTGGGAGATGTCTCAACTTCGTCTCCACTACCGTCTATAGTGAGTGATGATCATATTCGAGAACCGAAGTTTATTTTGGAGCGTAAGATGGAGAAGAGACAGGGGCGAGCAGCCACATTGGTTCTTGTTCAATGGTTGGGTCAAAATGCAGAGGAATCAACGTGAAAATATCTTTTTAATTTGCAGAAGTACACATACATGGATCTCTGAATCTTGTGGGCAAGTTTCTTTGGAGGGGAGAGATTTGATACAGAGAAAAAGAATGGGAGTGACGTGGCCAAGGAAGTTGGAAGCGCGGGAAGTCATTGAAGAAGTAGGACGAATAAACGTTGACACGTGTACGGGTTGTTGAGTCGTTGTAACAAAACAAAGTATATAATTTTGTTTCTTCATCATTTTGAGGGTATTCGAAATGTGTGAGAATCTTCTTTGAGTCTTGTAGCAATTCTGAGTGATTCTTGTTCATCGAGTTTTAGATTCTTTCTTCATTCCAGAATCTATACCTTTGGAATTGTTTTACGAACGGTAGTTTGATTTCATAGAAAGAATTAGTTATCTCTATCCCCCTGACACATGAACCCATGGTGGAATCCCCGATCCCTTGTAGTGAAGTGGCTTACCCTTCTTTCCGACTCCTTTCTCGCCGGTGCAGAGTGCTCGGAAATTCTAGGCGGTGGCCGGTGTCGTATTGGCGAAAAGCGCCATCACGATGCGACCCTGCGGGTGCACCGCCGATGGTCATGTAGAAGAAAACTCTAGGGTTAACCACTTTTTTCTTTATTGGGAGATTGAAATCGAGGAGGAAGTAATCTCCAGAAACAACCGGAGGTACGAACGTGACGAATCCTCCAACCTCCCGAGCTTTGCCTACAAGTTTAATAAAGCTGTCCTTATACAATAATTTACACTCAACCCACAACATAATTATCCCGTGAATCCCTTGCGCTAGTTTTACAGCCAGAAAAGCAGCTTGATCAGGCTTATTCCCTACCCTTCTGCTCATGTTGAAGTAAGCCAGACCCTTCTTCACCTAAACCGTTTTGCAGTTGAATCACAATCATCGTATTTACACTCAATCATCCCAAACATTTATTTTAATGCAAAAGGCATTCAAACTCATTCTTATAATTAGATACCAGTCATTACAAAATTACCAGTTTAAATTTCTTACGTCAAACCTTGGATCATGTACTTACAACTCAAGTGGTTTGGAACAAACCCAACTCTCTGCATTCTTTCCTGAAGCTCTAACACCTGCTTATATCCACTTCCCCTTTCACAAATCGCTTTAACAAGCAAATTGTAACTCTCTGTGTCAAAGATTCTAAACTCCATAGCAAAGAACCCAATAAACTCTCGGCTTTAATGAAATCAAACTCCTTGCAGTACCCATTTAACCAAAGCCCAGCATATAAAAGAATCCGGTTTTCACTTCAGAATCAACCATTTCAATCATCAAAGACTCTGCTTCACGGTTCCTACCAATCCTACACAAGCAGATGATAAGAGCTTGGTACGACTCAACGTCTAGCACTTGGTTCTGACTTGTGAGTTTATCTTTTAGAAGCAAAGCCTCTTCGATAGCATCACAACGAGACAAAGATTCGATTAAGTTATTGTAAGTCTCTGGTGTCGCCTTGTGACCTTCCTCTTCGGTGATTCTTTCTAACAGATGCTTTGCTGCAAACGGTTTACCTTCCCGGCATAAACTTTCTATCAGAAAGCTGCAAACTTCAAATGGGATTCTAACCCTTAACCGTGTAAGCTCGACAGCGAAGTTCACAGCAGCAAGTAACCTTCCTTTTCTCACAAACCCTTCAACTATAATCTTACAAGTGAACCTATCGGGAACAACGCATTCCCAAGCATTTCCGTGTAACAGCCTCTTAGACTGTTCCATCATCCCTTCTTTGCAATAAGCATAAATAAGAGTGTTGTAGGAGATACAATCAGGCTTAATTCCTCTGTCTACCATCCTGTGGAAAGTCTGATGAGCTTCTCTGACTCTCCCTTCTTTACAAAGACCTTTGATAAGCGATGTGTAGGTAACTAAATCCGGCACAACACGACGCCTATACATGATCTTGTACAGATAAAACGCTTCTTTTAACCTTCCTCTCCTACAATAACTACTCACTAGCGTGTTATAAGTAACCAAATCAGGCTCAAACCCTTCTTCTTCCATCTTCTCCAGAAAGTCATTAACTTGATGGAAACTCGAATCATTACAGACACATTGGTAAGAATGTTGAACGTATGAGTGTTGGGATGGATTCCTACTCTACACATCACGTGATACACTTGCCAACAATCATCCATCAGATCCAACTTCAGCAAACCGTTCAAGAGATGGTTACAAGTCACAACACTAACACGAAAACCAAAAGCAATCACCTTTCGAAAAGCCGAGAAGGCTTCTTCTACCAAACCTAACTTCAGGTAAGCCTTGACGAGCATATCGAAAACAACAGGATCCCAATTACATTCCTCAGTAGCAGAAACCAAAACAGTAAAACACATCTTCTTCTTCTTCCTTAGCTACTAACTCAATCAATTCACAGAGAATTGCATAGCAAGTGGAAACTTCCTTGACCAAGCGAGAACGTGAAGCAACAAGCAGTAGTTACCAACATTTGGGATCTTACCCAAATCGGATTTAACCCAATTAAAGAACGAGAGAGCTCGAGAAGCATCTGACTGGAACCTAAGCAAAACCCTAGAGACTTCACGGTGGCCCAGATGAGGAATCAGCGATTTGACCTCGTTGTGAAGATTGGATAGGATAAAATCACGTTGATTGAGAGAGGAGCAGATGGACGTCGACGATTCGATTAGGGTTTTGAGTCTGCGGAAGTAGATTGTAAAGCGGGTTGAGGATGAATGGTGTAGGTGGATCATCACATCGCGGGATTAGCTGCAACGAAGAAGAGGAGGAGGATAAGAAGCGGTGATTAGAGAAATTGTCGTTTGAGAAAAGAAGGAGCATTAATGGCTGATACTCGCTTCATAAACGAACGAGATAGAGACAGCTTTCAGCAGAAATGAAAGATGCTATGTGAGGAAGGAGAATAGATGAAAGGAGATAGCAGATACGGAGGGAAAACAGAGCTAATGGAGCTGGTCAGTGTCTAAGGAGGAGCAAAGTAGCTGGGTGAGGAAGAGGCTTTGCGACTCAGATATTTCCTAATAGTATTTGTATTTCACTCTCATGTACTTTTCATGTTGAATTTGGACGTGTCTAGAGTCGCCATGAGATCTGAGTTTTTTGTTTCAGATTTACTTCCTTGTAATCATTATAACATTGGGTTTTGTTTTCATAAATCGATTTAAAGTATTTTCAGTATTTCATATCTTGTCTTGTTCGTGAGTGTGTGAGAAATTAAAATCATAACAACAAACTTAATAAATCAGTGTGCCGGTCGACACTCAATCATGGCATATGTGGAGGTTTTCGACTTCTGGTAAGGTGATTGTGCGAAGTCTAAGGTGGAGTTTTGGCGTGAGTTGATGTTTCTTTGAGTGGAAACGGTTGAATCACGGGTTCGATGATACATCTTCACATGTAGATTCGATGTAGAAGCGTTTGGATGTTTACGATAAGAGATTCCCTTTCGGTTGATCACCATTTTAACCAGATCAAAAAACATTTAATATGGATGGAGGACACTGCGATCTGAGAAACCTCATGGGAAGGTTGTCGACCTTTGAAAGGTGAATCACCGAGTTGGCTAGATATTCGTCCATCACGATGCGTGCAGGCTTTTTCAGCAAGATGGGTTGGCCTTCCTCTTTCGGTGTTTTTGAAACTATGACAGTCTATTGGAAGAAGATCAACATGCCGGTGTTCTACGGGCTCAACCCATTTAGGTGGATTGCTCAGGTCCAAGAGGTATTTCTATTGTAACTTCCATGGTAATGGAACATATTGCTATGTTTGTTTCCCATGGGTTTGGAAGGGCCTGTGTTGAATTAGTTTAATGCAGAATGGAGAATGATCCTTTATGGGACTGTTTACAGTTTAAGCATGGACTAATTTTTTGTGCTCGTCAAGCAAAACGAGGATGGTCTGGAAAATAGATTGTTTTTCCTTACCCAACTAGGTAAGGTTGCTGATTATGTAAATGAATTATGGCGAAATTATGTTTTTATTGTGATAGAGTTGACGAGTAGAAATCTATTTATGTGTTCTTTAACTGTTTGAAACCCAATATGCAAGAGGTTATTAAGATGAAGGGAACCTTTAGGTTTGACCAACATAATGCATCATTGATTGGAGTGGATGGTATTTCTTTATGTAAGTCCATCAACAAGCGCCGTGCAGTCTGAGACCAAAGGTTCACGTTACTTGTGGGGTTCAAACACGTGGGGAGAGTTTCCAAGAACATTGTATGTGGTAGTCAGTCGGTTGAGAAGGTACTCCTACGTTGGTTCGTTCAAGCCTCGTCAAAAGTACTTTGATACGGAGCTGATGCTATGCTCGTGACGAAATTTTCTTTAAATCAAGAGACCTTCTTGAAGACTCACTTGTATCCTCCAGAAATAGTTGCGGATTCTTACACCGATTAATTGATTTGAGATGGAGGTTTTGGATGAGGATATGGGGGATTTGGAGACTCATGTTGAGGATTCTGATAAGCAGTTCTATCGGATTGTCTCTTAATGCTTTGTCGGCAATTGATTCTCCATGACAAGTTAAAGCAACTTGGAGTTTTGTGAAAACATAGGAGGTGGTGGTTATGATTGACATTAGTGGGGAAATACCATAATTTCATTCTTTGCATGTGGTTAGGAATACGAGGCTTTCTATGTATATTTCTCAGTGTTTTCAAAGGTTTTGTTTAGGTGCAAATGGAGATATCAGAGCGTTGAGATTTGAGAGTTTGCAAACAGTCTCAGTCAAAACTTCATGGAAGCAGTTCGTCAAATGATTTTGTGTCCTTGGAAACTTAGGAGGAGTCTGATGTTATTTTGGGAATATTAGGTGGTTAAGACATTAGGGGAAAGTGCGCTGGTGGAATTGGGATCGTCACGAGCTTTCGTTTTTCAAGCATCAGTGGGACGTAACGATCCTCCTTTTGTGGTGACTCAATTTTCTTTCACCGGTAACTTTGTGTTATTGAAATCATTGACTGTTTCATATTTAGGTGATGTGTTGGAACTTGGCTCACCTGACCTAACACAATAGGCTAATTACTATGAATATTTTACGAATTATTGAAATTGTTTGAGGTTGTGTTTGCCATTATGTTTAGATTACCATCTAGTCAAGGAATGCCAAACACTCCATTCATCTACAACTAGTGGACAACGATCCAGTATGATCATACCCATATCCACAGCGAATGAAGAGACAGTTGAAGTTATGGTCTCTGATATGTTGTAGGTGGCACTATCAGACCAAGATGAAGCCTTTTTGAGTCCAGGCTTACTAGTCAGTAAGAGGGATAAGACTTGGCATTTCCATGTGTGACTATCATGTAGTGAATCAGGTGACTATTCCATATAATTATATGATTCCTATGATTGATCAACTTTTGATGGAGTTACACGATGCTCTGGTTGATTTCAAAGTTGGACTTGAGTTCATGTTATCATCAGATTCGTCTGCGGGAAGAGATGTTCCCAGACTGTGTTTCACACCACACAAGGATCATTGTGAGTTTTTAGTGTTGCCGTTTGGCCTCACTAACTCTCATGCAACGTTTCAGGCGTTGATGAATGAGATATTTCACCCTTACTTACATTGTTTTGTACTAGTTTTCCTTCAATAATATTATGTTTTTAGTGGATCATTGTTGGAGCATCATGTGCATCTCCCTGTGGTTTTGGAAACATTATTGTCTCAATCTATGTACGATAATAAGAATGTGTTTGGAGAGGATTAAGTAGAATATCTTGGACAAATCATCTCTCCCCAAGGTTGTTGTCACTGGTCAATCCAAAATGGAGGCAATGCAGAAGTGGTTGATTCCTCGTATTATCAAAGAATTTTATGGGTTCATGGGACTCACAAGTTATTAGCATTTTTCAAGCCATTATGGGCTATTGGCTCAACATCTTACAACACTATTGCGGAAGGATCAATTTGAATGGTTTGAATGTACGCAAACGGATTTTGATTAGTTGAAATATGCGATGATCACAACACCAGTCTTGACATTTCCAACCTTTGCTAATCTCTTTGTGGTGGAGACAGATGTATCTTGTTTTGGGTCGGATGACATCATGATGCAGAAAAAGTGTCTTGTGGCTTATTTCAGTCAAGACTCCAATCCTAAGGAGAATTTTAAGCCGATCAACGAAAGCGAACTCATGGCAATCGTATTTGTGGTTCTCAACTGGAAACATTATATCATTGGCAGTCGCTTTGTGGTTCATACATATCAGAAAAGACTCAAATTCTTGTTGGACTTGTGAAAAGTTTCTATCTAGGATCAACGATGGCTCTTATGACTGATGAGATTTCAGTTTGACATTGTTTATAAGCCTGTTGTGGAGAATAAATCATGCATCTGATAGTCTCTCCCTATAGATGCCAGAACATTGTTGAAGGGGCTGGCTTGAGCTGTTTGCCTTAATTATTCCTCATGTCATATAATTTCAAGATATTTATGCAGAAAGTGAGCAAGATGTTGGCATTAGGACCCTTAGGCAACAAATTCTCATTGGCGACCTCGTGAACAAGGGGGTACTGATTGGTTGATGTTCGTTTATGGTATAAGTAGCGGCTGGTGATACCTCCAACTACGAGTTTTATTCCTTTTAATCTTACAAGAATGTCATGATGGCTTGACTGGCTAGTGTTTCTCAAAACGCTGATACTTGTACAGCATACATTTCAATGCAAGGTATGTTGAATCGTGGTCCAGCAGTAAGTCACGGAATGCCACATTTGTCATACCCACAAGATGTCTACTCTATGATCGACAAGACTCATGCAGCCCTTATCACCAAAATGTTTGATATTAGCATAGAATTTATTGATAGGTTGCCTTCTTCCAATGATATAACATCATATATGTTGTAGTGGATAGCTTGAAAACATGTGCCACACTTATTTGGGATGAAACATATTTACAACACATACGATGTGGATAGTACATTCACGAAGTAAGTCGTCAAATTACCACGGGTTTCCTTCATCCATTGTATCAGACAGGGATAAGATTTTTCTTAACTCATTTTGAAAAGTTTTTTCGCTTGGCTGGTACACATCTCAAGTATAGCACAATGTTTCACCCTTATATGGATGGCCAGACGGAGATGTTGGATTGCTTACTCGACACTTATCTCTGGTGTTTTGCGTCTCTCCATCCTAAAACTTGGTTTCGGTTTCTGAGTTGGTCGAGTATTGGTACAACACCAGCTTTTGTACGTCTTTGTGTATGCCACCTTTCAAAATTGTGTATTGCCAATAACCACAATCTTCTTACTCTATGAAGCTGGTTCCACCTTCAATTTTGAACTTGAGACGTAATTGGAGGAATGAGATACTATGTTGGCACAACTGCGTTTGTTCTTGGAGAAAGCTCAGCAGTTTATGAAATGTGTTGCATATAAACACAATCGTCACCAAAAGTTTGAGTATGGTCGATGGCCTTTCTAAAGATATGTCCCTATCAACAACAATCAGTGACACTTCGGCTTTATTAAAAATTGGCGTCTAAGTTCTTCGGTCTTCTTAAAGTGTTGGAATAGATTGGCAGATCGTGTATTGGTTGCAGGTTCACAGATTCACTTTATGTTTCATATTTTGCAACTTAAAGTTGTCATGGGTACTTTTCCACATGTCATTGTTGCCACAATTTTTTTTCAGATTAGGGTGAGTTCTTTTGACTCCATGGAAGGTGTAGGAAACACTTTATACATCGGATGAATGTTTGGAAGTGCTCATTCAATTGTTGGGACTGACTTTTCATGATGTGTCGTGGTTGGATGACATAGAGTTTGGCCGGTAATTTTCAACTTTTCAGCTTGAAGATGAGCTACTTTTCGTTAACATACATTGCATAGAATCTATGTGAGGAAGAAGAAGAATAAGAAAATGAGATAGCATACAAAGAGAGAAACACATCAACTGGAGCTGATCAATAGTTCAGTTAAGAAGCAAAGCCGCTCAGTGAGGAAGAGGCTTTGCGGTCAGATATTTCCAACATAAATTTCATTGTCATATATTTTCATGTTATCATATTGAATTTGGATGTGTGTAGAATTACCATGAGACCTACAAGACCCGGCTCAAAGTTTACAAGGGTCTTGTGCTGTAATTTTTTGTTCATATTAATGATAAACCAGTTAAATCTGCTTACTAAGTAGTGACATGTAAAAATGAATGAATTTTACACACTCATTGTACGTCTTGATTAATCTTTCTATTCAGTTCTGTGTATATATAGATGTGTTGGATAGTAATATTTTTAAAAAGAAAAAAATTCTAAGGTCCTAAAAGCTTTAAGAAATGTAAGCAAAAAAATCCAAGACCATGTTCTTTTGGCACCGTAGCACACGTATAGAGCCGGCTCTATGATCACTATGGCGACATGGCCGGTAAATCAGTATTGAACAATGTTTCTTTATAGATCAAGAACTGTATACTTCACTTATAACATGATTATTGTAGTTTCTTAGAGGGTTTTTAAGTTAAATTAGTCATTTAATTAAATCAAAAATAAATAATAAAGGAATAACCGATCCTTAATTGATGAATTTGGACACCGAGTTTTGAAGGGTTTTAAATACACGTGTCAGCACAAGCTCGAAACATAAATTTTTTCTTTTTTCTCTTTATTTTTCTTTACTCTTTGTTTCTTCAACTTCTCTTTTCTCCTACTGACGACTTCGTCTTCTCCCTGAGGACGATGAAAGTTGTTATTTTTTTTTCTGTTTCTGTTGTTAAAAATTCAATTGGTGTTATTGTTCAAGCTCGTTTCTGTCGTTAAACACAAACACGAAATCTCTTATTTTGTTCAACAGCGGAATTTAATGTTGCACAGATCACGACCTCACACTCAGAAAAGTACGAATTTTGCAAGGAATCAAACGAGAACGAAAGTAAGAATAGGAGCACACACATAGAATAATTGATTACCCAGAGTTCACCGATGTGGCTACGTCTCTGGGGCTGGCAAGGCAAATCACTAACTCTTCCCAAGATCACAAGATGGTGTGACCTAAAGTTGTAACCCTTAATACAATTCTCCTTGGCCGTCACGTTTAACTCAACGTTGGCTTTCTACTCTCTCTTTTGGTTAACCCTAATAACACACGAGCCTTGCTTTTATAATTAAGCAAGGTTAGTTACAACTGTATAACCGGTTTTACTAACCGTAAACCATTGAGTTATAATAGCCTAGACATTAAACCAATGTCCTATAACCCAATTGTCAATCTCGACTTGGTTTAAGCTCCAATATTGCTGATTCTTCATCACCAAGATAACAATTGCGTTTCCCTTCTATGAAGATCAGAGTCATCCATTCACTCTTCTTCGCCGTTTCTCGCAAACCCACCGCTTGTTTCTCGTCGTCGAGGAGTCAATGGTCTCAGCTCAGCCCTGCGAAGAAAAATTCCTTACTCTTGTTGCCTCCAAAAGCCACGACAGAGCAATTAGGTCTTAAATTGTTTTTTCTCAAAAATTGTAACCTTTGTGTTGGAAGTTCTGATTTTAGAATCTTTTGGTAATTCTTTAAGGTCAAGTGGGAGGTGAAGACGCGGATAGCAACATCAGGCCGTATTGCAGGGATAAGCTCGATTGACTTCAACAAAAATTCGAGTAATATGGTGACGGCTAGCGACGATGATTGATTCGTCTCTACTATGTTGCTACCGCTACGTGAGTTTCCACTATTCCCAACTTAACTTGGTTGTTGAGATTATAATAAAAAGTATGGGGTTTGGCGGTCAGATGCATCAAGACGGTAAATAGCAAAAAAGTATGGGGTTGATCTTGTTTGCTTCACTTCGCATCCTACCACTGTCATCTACTCTTCTCGTAACGGCTGGGATGGTCAGTGAGTTAGCCCTTCTTACTCCACACTATTTACCCTCATTGCTCTTACATCCTTTTCTGTTTAGACTCTCTGCCGCCTTCTCTCTTTGCACGATAACAAGTACTTGCGCTACTTCAAGGGACATCATGACATGTTGCTTCATTTATTCTTATTCTTCACTGTCTGGAGTAGGTGTTAACTTTTTTATTTGTACACAGAGTTGTTTCGCTTAGCTTGTGTCTGCTGGTGAATCTTTCATCTCTGGTTCTCTTGATCGCACTGTTTTGCTTTGGGATCAAAGGGTCGAGAAATGTCAGGGTCTCTTACGAGTACAAGGTAGGCCTGATGCAGCTTATGATGATCAAGGTTTAGTTTTTTGCTTATTGCCTTTGGTGACTACATCAGAATTTTTGATGCTCGTATGTACCTTAAGGTTTGTTTCTTAATATCTTTACTTTTACCCATCTTCCTGTTGTCTTTCTCTGATTTTGCTTGGATAGGGCCCTTTTGAAATATTTTCTGGTGGTGGTGGATCTTTCTGAGGCAAACGTTGTCAAATTAGTAATGAGGGAAGGCTCATGCTGCTTACTACCATGGACGTCATATTCAATGGACGGTCATTTCTGCTTCTGTATATGGATGGTACCGAGAATGTTTGTGAGGATTCAAGGGTAGTCTTTGGTAGTAAGAAGGTAAAGACAACATAAAGCTTCATTACTCAAAGATTATTCCATATACAGATACTCATTACAGTCTTGACTTTGCTGAGATAAAGTCAAGGAAGTTGATGCAAGTCTGTCAAGCAAGTTACTACTGCTAATGGAGAACAAAATCTTATCAAGCAAGTTACTACTGCTAATGGAACACAAAAAAAAATTGATTTTTAAAAAAACAATGTTTAATATTTATTTTGATTAAGAATTAAGAAACTCCCAATGGAACATAAATCTATGGGTTTCTTAACTAAATTTCTTAACTAACTTTATTTTTAAACAAATCATTAAAAAAAACCAAATGAAGTTATTGGTTTAATGATGCTCTTAGCTGGACCAAAAACTTGAAAGGTATTTCTAGGAGTTTGGTTATGTACTTTTGTATTCTGCTCTTAAAATCTTATATAAGAAAAAGCTAGAAACTAAATGTATCAGTAATTATACGAAATCTCTTCTTAGTAAAATTTTCACAAAACAGCTAAACACACATAAAGAACTTAAATATTCACTATAATAGTTTAACATAATTAAAGTGAATTTGAACTTTGGCTAGTCAGTAAAAAATTTACAATCATAATATAAAACGAATCACACTACGTCTAAATTATCGATTTCATTCCTTCTAGAAACTTGAATTGAAAACTTAGATGTTATAATTCAAATTCTCAGCCAACCAGCTCGAAATAAAACTATGACATTGGAAACGAAGCTTAACTTAACTGAAACATCAAATATTATCTTTCACAAAATAAATATGAAAAATAA
Organism: Moricandia arvensis; assembly: GCA_905132765.1. Taxonomy (NCBI): domain Eukaryota; kingdom Viridiplantae; phylum Streptophyta; class Magnoliopsida; order Brassicales; family Brassicaceae; genus Moricandia; species Moricandia arvensis. Next base: position 27,896 of record CAJHQP010002508.1, read on the forward strand.
TAGTGGCAGTACAATTACACCACTGAAAACATTACCAAAAAAAAAACCACTTAAAAAGCCATAACTTATACCCTAATGGGTAAATTTTAATTGTTCACTCTCAGAAACCATATAGAAAAAGAAACGGCACGGAGCTCATAATTAAGGAGTTCCAGAAGGATACAAATAAGGCACCTTCAAAAACTCTAAAATTCATACTTAATAGAAGACAAACCCTCTGGTGCAGACCAAGGCACTTGAACCATCACCATTGACTCTTCGTATCCAAACTCAACAACTTCACCATCAATCTTGCAGCTCACAGGTTTCCTCGATGCATAAACCCTGAATTCTCCAGCACCACGAACTCCAATCTCAACTGATTCCTCATGATAAACCAACGATCGAATCGGCACGCTAGTGTTTAGCATGTTAACCAAACCGATCGGAGCAAACCGAACCGAACTACCCTCGATGGTAACAACCGGTGAGACAGTGATGAGCTCGAACTTGAAAGGCTCTAAAGTGATCTCGAGATCGTCATTTGGACCAGACAACACAAGCTTCTTGGATTGAGACAAGAACAAAGCAAACTCTTGGACGTTTTCAATGGAGATTGGGTTGCTCCCACTGTTCCATTCAACGTCCTTAGGATTTGTTTTGGCGGTTAACGTGTTAACGCATTGGGAGAAGCATTGGTTGCGTCGGGTTTCTCTGCACCATCCTCCTCCTTGACAGTTGAATGCTCCAATGATTCCAGTGTACTAAGAAAAGACAAAACAACAAGCCATTCAATTATTCAGATTAAGAGTCTTCTAAGACTAAATTAGAAGTAGTTGAAATCAACATTAGCTAAGTATAGAGGTTAAGTTATAATTTATGCCGCTTGCCTAACTAATACTGCTTTCAACAGCGAGACAATGAAAAGAAACCATTATTACCTTGTTCAAGTTCCAAATCTTGAGCATGGTTTTGCCATCATGAAGAGGGTCTTCAAAGAGACGGTCACGAGTTGGGAGAGCATAGTACTCACACCTCAAAATCGAACCGTCAGGCAAAACGAGTCGCTTCAAGAGATCAAAATCATGCTGGCCCACACAATCACTGATGTAAATGGGCCCACCCGAAATAGCCCGAGAAGCAGCATGAAACTCAGCACAAGGATGTGTGGACTGAAACATGTCCCAATCAGGCTGGATGAAATTTCCCATCCAAAGACTGTTGTATGCGCAATGGACCATGTGACATCCTTGTAGCCAATAAGTTCCGTTAATGTCGCCTGATGGATCCGTGCACCAAAAGTCATCACCTAACGCCAATTTAAAATCCAACTAAATCATTAATTTATATTTAAAAATATACATTTGATGAGAAATTATAAAAATAGTCCAACATTTGTGACAATAATAATCTAGATTAGGGAAATAACAAAGTAGACGACAAGGAACATGGAGCTATTACAGTTAGATAGAAGACTTACCAACACGACCTAGAGAGATGGCTTCGGTTCCAAGGAACATGAAGTCATTACAGTGCTCCATGCTGGCGATAACGCCGTTACCGTCAAAATGCTTATTCACTGACGACGTTAACGCCTTGAAGTAAGCTTTAGCCAAGTCAACTCTCCCGCCATATTTCTCGCACAACATCTCCAATATCTGCCACGTGTTTAATATGTGCCACGTAAGTGAAAACGAAAAAAATCCAAAAACCTCCGTTAACTCAAGACAGAAACTTACGTGGATGACGTCAACTTTAACGCCGTCAATACCGACGTTTTGAAGATGAGAGTGAAGACCTTCGTAGAACTCATTCGCCATGCCCGGCGAGACGAATCCGATTCCGGTATCGACGATCTTATCAACGGCGAGATCTTGCATCGTCAACTTAAGCCCCGGAGAAAGCTCTGGCTGGACAATAGTTGACGGTGGAAGCGTAGGAGCTCCGGGACGAAGACCTCCCCAGTAACCGCAAAGCGCGTGCCAGACGTAGATGTAATCAACGGTGGAGAATTCATCTTTCAGGTCTCTGACGAAAGCTTTCATTCCGACTTCGTTTTGGTCTTTGGGAGAGACGTAGTCTCTGAACTTGTAGTTTTCGTGAAATTTCAGAAGCCTGTTAAACCAGAGTAAACCGGTGTTAAGATTTCAAAGTCCAAATCAAATCGAAAATAGAATCTGAAATAAAAAAAGTCAAATTTCAACATATTGCTATTAATAAACCACACTAAACCGTGCAAAAATGCCAAAATAAATAAACAATCAAAGTGAAAACAATTTAATCATACTAAACCGTTCGAACAAGACAAATAACCAATATTCGCTTTACAATTGAAAATTCAGAAGTAAACCAAAATAAACCAAGCTAAATCGTTAGAAAGAAAACAAAATTACACTCAGATTAGATTAAAATCTTAGATCGATACTCAAATCAGATTAAAACGAAGCTAAACCGTTAGAAACAAGACTAAAAATCACATAACAATAGAAAATTGAAGATTAAACCGGAATAAACCAACCTGCAAGGCATTTGCTCCCCGGCGACGGTACAAGTCATCCCTTCAACATCGATATCATCGGAATCATGTCCAATCGACTGCCAACCGTCGTCGATAAGGACAAGTCCCGGCGGACAACCACCGTCGACGAGACACTTAACACCCTTATGAACGCCGTCAGGGTTCACCGTCAAATAAAAAGCATCCCACGTGCACCACCCGAACTTATCGACGATTCCCGGCGGCGTTTTCTCTTCCAAAAGCTTGAAGGTGTTCATATGAACCCTAACCACTTTCATCGCGTCTTTCACGAGTTTGAACGGATCATCCCCGGCGTGAACATACACAACCTGACGAAACTCCGACCCGGTCACTTGGGTGGACCCGGACTCGACACAGACCGCCACGTCATCGTCTTCTCCCGGTTGAAAGGATGAACGAAAAGAGCCTTCGAGAAGCGGCAGTAGAAGAACGTAAGGACGACCCGACCCGGAGTTCTCGAGGATGATGATTTGGGTCTCGTTCTCGATGTCGGATCCTTTGGACCCGACCCAATGAGTAGTCCACCAAACCTTGAAACGGAATATGCTCATGAATCGAATATCCCTCAGTTTCCCGATGGACGCCACGTGGCGGCTTTGGGGCTCGCCGTCGAGGTTAAACCCGATGAACGAACCGGCGGAGACGTCGACCGGTTTGCCGTCTTTGTCGGTTAGGTAAGGTGAAGAAGTGAGAGTCACGTTAACCGGTACATCGGTTAAGACAACGTGACCATTGGCTAGGAGATTGGAATCCTCTAGCCGGAAGAGAGGCTTTCCGGTGAGGTCAATGCCGTTGACTCCAGTGTTGGATTTGAGTACGCTCGGTGGAGACATTTTCGCTGATGGAGATGTTTCTAGGTTAAGTTGGATTAGGTTAAGGAAGAAGAAATTATTTATAGCGTAACAGAGAATCTTGAGAACTTGTAAACTTTCCCAATTTTGATCATTTGATGAGATTATGGATTGGAGGAGTGTTTGGAAATGTAGATATATATAGATTTGATATGACGACATGTAAGGGAATGAGTAAAAAAGTGGGACCTTGTTCTTTTCTTTTCTTTTTCGTCGAAGGACCTTGTTCTTTCTTTTGCATATATTTTGTTCCACAAATTTATTTATTTTGATATATTTATTTCATTTCTTTTGAAATCTTTATGTGGGGTTTGTTTGATTTGCTACCTATAGATTTGGTAGTTGGTAACTAATAAGTAGAGAGTTAAAATATTATATACGTGGTTCTAGTCGCATGGCTTTTATCCAATTTTTATTCATATTGTATAATTATTGCAATTTTAAATTGTCTACCGACAAAACTAATTGTGTCGGTTGACGAGTGAATCTATAGCAATAATAATTAAAATATATATTCAATTTGTTTCATTTATTTTCTTTCCTAAAAATATTTAATTTCGACTAAGACATCCATAGTGTTTTCAAAATATAATATTTATTGCCTAAATTACATTTGGAATTGATTCGGATGTTTGATGTTTTGAAACGCTTACATACATCACTTGATTCACTAAATCCACCGCATTCCTTTATTAAAATAAAAACGTATAATCATTTAAAGTTGATATAATCTATGCTAACGTATCTTTAAATCCGATTATGAGTCAATTATTTATCTTTCATTTAGGAAATAAATTAGTTTTTTTGGGTCTGATTCTTCTCATATTTATTTTCTCTTTTAGATGTTAAAATGAGTTTTATATTATAAATAACTAATGTAATATTATAGTCACTGAGCTGACAACTCCAGAAGCCTCACATCAAATTTGAAGTTCCCTTTTCTTTTATAAAATTATAGTTTATAATTAAAACCATATACAAAAACATATACTTGTCAAAAACGTTTGATTTTCTTAATTTGTTAGTCAGCTCCATCTGCTTGAATGTTTAAAAGAATGTTCCATATTATTGCTTTTGGCAGGAGTTTAACCAACAAATACAAAACTTTCAATACTAAAAATGTTTATTTTCAGTAATTCGTATAGCTATATGTAGACCATTTGATATAGAGCATAGAAAGTGAATTTCATATCAAAACGACGAATATGATAATATAACATCCTTAATAGTAATTTTTGAGCCATAATTATGGAACCATATGACCAATGTTGCTACCCGAATAGAACCATACCTATCGAAATTGTACTAGGAAACGTGAAATACAAGCATAGAAACTACATAAAAGATTTCATATATCCTTCAAATGGGAAATCAGCAGTAAATAACGAATATCTTACCATATATATTCTTCCTTTTTTTTGGTCAAATCATATATATCCTTCCAAATCCCTTCACTGATTACATTAATTAGTAATACACCTGCGGGAAGTACTATATACATCAAATCCCTTATTTATCACGTTAGTAAAATATACCAAATATCTAGTTATATTTCAAATATTTTTTATTCTGTGTAAAGTTGCGCATCCCTATTTAAGACATAACTGATGTACCTGAAACGATTGCGGTTGCGGGCGTTTGCAAATGCGAGTACTCCTCCTATATATTAATTGACAAGTCACTTTAGTGATTTCTGCTGACATGTTGCTTATAATAGAGCTCTCAAATTAATTGTTATAATTTGATTGATTGATGATTGATGATTTTATATTTTTTATTTATTTAATTGAAGCTTTTAAAAGGAAACTAATCATAGAATTACATAGTTTCCAAAAACAATTAACATCTTAAATATAGATGGACTAAGATAGTTTATTTATAGAAATATATTAAATATCATAGATTACATTATATAAGTTGATAATATACATATAAATACATATGATACTACATAAACATTTCTAAAAACGATTTTTATTATATTTATATTAGTAGTGAATAAGATAAATCATAGATTTCAGAAAACTAATTAATTTAAACCTAATAATATTAATTAAATTCACTCATTCGCTATATATATTCTAAAAATATATCAAATGAATGCGAAACAATCAAATATATAATTTTAAAAATTCCAATCATTTTCCAATGACAATGTGATATCATAGATGATTTATCAATTTTAGAAATGATTATAATATTTTTATATTTTAAAATTATATGGTAAATTATTTAAAAGTATATTAATCAAGAAAATTTTTTATTTAATTCATCTATTAATATAAACAAATGAATTAAAATTATTATATGTTAACTCATTTCAAACCATTATATAGTAAGTCATTTAAAATTATATCAACCAAACACATGCTTTTCCTAGAGTTAATACTATATTAATATAATTTATATAGCTTTGATTATAATATAATTAGCATGTTTATTTTTAATAGGCAAAAAGAGACATAAATAAAAACACAAGAGAAAATAATAAAATATAATTGTTGTGCTCTTGATTTTTTTTATATTTTTATAATTTCATTTTTCTTTGTTTGTTGAGATATATGTATGTGTTACTACAATGTGAACTAATTAGTTTCATGTGTTTTTAAAATGTTAAGATAAATTGAGTAAGGAAAATCAAAAAAAAATATCAATTCTACAATTGTTAAAGTCAAAAAGATGAAAAATATAATGTAAATTGAAAATAAGAAACATTATTTAAAAATATAATGACATGTATTTTGGTATAGTAAACTTTTAAAATGTACAATAATAAAAAATGAAAATATACAAATAAACATTTTAACATTGGATCTCACATTAATATTAAGTATATATGCCTAGAATAACGATATTATGTTATTTAAAATTTTTAAAATTACTTTTGTATATAATTACTTAATCAGATTTTATTAAAATATGTATTTTTGAAGTAATTTAAAATAAATGAAAATCTTACTTTTAAAAGATATCTAAGCTATGCTTAGTTTTAATAAAAACAATTTTTCTGATGAAATAGTGTTTGGTAAAATAGTATGATGATCGGAGATACTCTAAGAAAAATTCGTTTGCACAACCCATTTGAGTTTTATGTTAAACACAAATAAAAAATAAATGAGAAAGTGTGATTTGTGATTTGAAAAAAAATATATATGAGAAAATTCTTAAACTACCTTTTCCTAATACATGTTTTCATGTTCACCTTAACTAAATTTATTATTATTTTTAAGAAGATAATTCCTATTATATATTAATTGAGAAATCACTTAAATATTTTTTGATTATGTGTCTAATAAGTAAGTTTTAAAAATATAATTTGATTGATTATTAATTTTTATTAGTTCACTTTTAAAAATAAAAGGTAACTTTAAACTTAATTAATAAAAATTACAAAATAACACAAGTGATATTACAAAGAATGCTTTATGGTAACTAAACGTAGAGTTAGAGAAATATGTTTTATCAATTTTATTTTATTTTTATCAACTATTTATATATAATTAAATAAAATACTTTAATATTTTTTATAGAATATATGGTAATGTATTTTTATATAAAAGAATTAGGTTTGTAGGTAATGAATTATTAGAAAATTTTACGGTTTTTAAAGCCCACACAAAAATGTTTACTAGAAATAATTATATTAATTCTACTGGAATTATACAAAAAACACTTTTTATTTTATTTTGAAAGCTATTTTCGTTTTTCACATGTTAAAATAAAATATAAAATAATTTTATAATTAATTATATGAATAAATTATAATATTGCTTTTATTTAAGAGAAAGATTTTTAATTAATAAAATTTATGTTGTTGAACTATTTTAAATTTCATTGATCTTCTAAAACTATATACTAAAAAAATTTATCATCCAACTACTTGAAATTAAAAATATATTTTTTTAAGTTTCTAAATTCTATTTTAAAACTATAACGACGTTAACATAATATATATATATATTGATATAATATAACTACCCGCAAAATTGCGGGCAAACACCTAGTTATAGTTTTAAACGTTATTAAGAGATCTAGATGACTGATACAATGGTTAAAGAATATTGTGTTTACAAAATACTTATGATTGGTTAACTGTCAATTGCAGTAATGGTTAAAATATAAAGAAAAATTTGTCAAATACGACTCAAAACTTGATTTTAAATGCAAAAGTATACTCAAACATCAATCAAATGCAAAGTAATTCAAAAGTCTTTTTAAATTACAGTCAGCAACTTATTTTTACGAATATAATTTTGGTAAGTCTTCTGAGTCTTCTGAGTTTATGTAAGTTGTCTCTACGACCTTTAGAAGTCGTCTCATATATAGTTGATATTAAAAATAATTTGTAAATTTATAAAAAAAATCGTAGAAGAAAAATTGAAATCATGTAATTATAAACATTTGCAAATGATAAAAATAGATATAGTAAAATTGAATTATTTTTAACATAGATGAGTGAATGTAGTGAATCATGGTATTTTTTGGTTTAGGATTTGGTAACTTATATTGTAGTATTGTGTGTATTTTTAGGGTTAGTTTTTGAAAGCTTAATATTTTCTTGAAATTTTTTTTTTTGACTTATATGTGTTTAGTTTTGTCTATATTAAAAAAATTTAAAGTTGATTTAAGTTTTATGTAGTGTTTATTTCTAATTGATTAGTTATTTTGAGTTTATGGTTTAGGTGACTTAAATCTTTCAACAAATAATGCACTAGAAGACTTCTGCAGAAGTCTTCTAGGCGAATAGTAAATTTATGGTCTAAAAGACTTTCAAGTAAGTCTTCCACGAAGTATTATATTAGTAGACTTACTTGATAGTTTTTTGAATCGAAAATATTTAATTATTGAAATTTTTGTCTCTTTATATAAAACAAAATTTACACATTCTCTCTCTTCTCTTTCATAACAAATCTGAACATTTTAGTAAGTTTTCATGGCGTAGTTTTGGTAAGTCTCTGGTTGCTTAAAATTCTTACATTTTTCCAAAACTAAAATTCTTCAACCTCTCTTTAATCTTTTTGAACTTTAAAACAACAAACTTTATATCAATTTTTCATTTTCATCTCATATTTTTCTGACTGATTTATTTTGTTTTTGCAGGTTTTTCATTACATGGTTCCCATCTTCTACTACTTTACAGGTGAATCTATTTTATATGCATTTTTGTTTCTTTAAATGTAGACGTATCTCATATTCCACTTATTTTCTCTGTTTTGAATTCATTTGAACGTTTTTGGAATGATAGGTTTTTCAGATATGAGTCAAACTTTTGAAGTCTTCTGGGAAGTATTCTAACATATAATGTGCTAGAAGAATTCCGACAGAGTCTTCTTCTCATGTTAAGTGGACTCCGAGGTTATTTTTGTGGAGGAATGATCTACAATAATTATGTTTATGGTTGTTTTGTGATTTTTAGGTGTATTCTTTTAATTGTGATTTTTTTTTATAAATTAAAAAATATATTAATGAAAAAAATTGATAAGTATATTCATGTCTACAATATTATTTTGGCAAAAGTACTTGACATTATTGAAGCCATTGATACAAATTCAATAGCAAAATACAATAACACAAAAAATTAGTCAAATTTACTACAACTAAAGGAGAACTTTTTTCAAGAAAACTTAGCCAAATTCACAAAATATCAAATATTACATAAGTTCAAATATATAATAATTTCACTCGAAGACGTCTGGGAAGTCTTCCAGAATACTTAATTTTAAAGTGGGAAATTGAAATATAAGCGTGAAATTTAAGTAAGAAAAATAAATTTAATCAGAAAACTCAAAATTTTAAGTGAAAATTGAAAATTTAAATTTCATGAAAGTTTAAGAAGTATATCTTATGATATAAGATGACACATTAAACCATATTACTTGATATTTTTGAAGTTACTTAACACTTTTAAAAGTTAAAACATCTCTTAAAGTTACTTAACAAGTTTGCAAAAACTAACGTAGAAGACTTCCGCAGAAGTCTTCTTAGATTAGCTAAAAACATTAATAAACATGAATATCGGTAAACTCAAAATTATAACCAATTAAGTTATAAATTTCATTCAGGAACCTAAATATCAACTAATGCACATGAATTAACAAGAAAATGTCAAAAATTCTATATAGTTTTAGAGAAAATGAAACTAAACTTTAACGTAGAAAATTTCCAAAGAAGTCTTCTACTAGACTTCTTGGAAGTCGTCAATTATGTCATTTTTGCAATTGAAAATTTACTAAGAAAAACTTCCAAAGAAGTCTACATAAGACTTCTTTGGAAGTCTTCCTTGGTACATATTGGCTTACTTTTGTTTTAAAAAAATATTGAAAATACTAGAGAAGACCTCCCGGAAGTCGTCTAGGGTAAACAAGTTTGTTTTGCATTTGACCAAATTGTGTCAGAATTTTAATTTTTCCTAGAGGACTTATCTCGTCTAGCGGAAAGAGAAAACTTAAATATTTAATTTTTACTAGACGACTTATATGTAAGTCGTCTCAGGTTACTTTTGCAATTAGAAAATAAAATTTGAATATTTAATTTTAACTAGACGACCTACGTGTATGTCTTCCGTCAGACGACTTACATGAAAGTCTTTTGTGATATCCAAGGTTTGACAAGAATCTCAGAAATTTTTGGAAGACTTCTGTGAATGTTGTCTACCGGAAGACTTACATGGAAGTCGTCTAATTAAAATTAAATATTTAAATTTTATTTTTCAGTTGCAATAGTAAACTGAGACGATTTTCACTAACATTGAGAAGACTTAGAGGGAGGTCTTCCACCAGAAGACTTCCGTGTAACTCGTCTAGAGAAAGTTAAATTTTATACACAATCCGGTCAATTGCAAAACTAACTTATTTATATTTAACGACTTACCGAAAATCTTCTCTAATATTTTGAGATATTTTTGTTAACAAATAAAAGTCGAAAAACTTCCAGAAAAGTCGTCTCTAAAACACATACATAAATTCAATTGAAAAAGTAACCTCTGCATTGACAAGAAGGCTTTCGTATACTTTTTCTACGACCATAAGACTTGCACGGAATTGTATGACGAACAAATCTGGAAAAAATCAGTTTCATATTTTCAACCAATAAGATAACTTAGATTAGTTTTTCCTAGCACACAGAACTTTACAACGAAAAAGATCCACTTGTTAATGACCTAGAATCATGAGTTTGAACCTTACAAAGCTTAGAATCAAATTCTTGAGTTTTACATGGATATAGAGAGAAAGCAAAAGAAATTTAGTTTTTGAGCATAAAAATGAGATAAGAGGATTGAAAATCGGTTTTATGTGCATTAAGAGCTTCAAATTGGTTCTTCATGGTGGTTGGTGTATTGATAGCAATAACAATTGTAAATAATTGATGAAGATGATAGAGTAAAATACTCATTTTCAAAAAAAAGTAATGACAATTTCGTGAATAATCCGAACTTTTAGGGTGAATAGGGTAAATGAAAAGTTTTCAAAAAAATCATGGGTTAGTTTTATGTTTGACTTTGAGTTTTGAGTCATATTTTCAAGAAGCTCAATAATAAATTAAAATATTTACATTTTATATAATTATACAATTAAATTATACAATTATTTTTTAAAATTTTACAATTAAATTTTTATAAAATTATACAAATATTTTTTTAAATTATAGAAGAAATTTTTATTTAAGGTTTTATAATATAAATTAAAATATATCTATATATATATATATATATTGGTATTTTTATTATTTTAGTTTAAAATTTCATTTGAATATTTTTATTTTTATATTTATATAGTTTTTTGAAAAAATAGTTTTTTATCCACCCGCAACCGCAAATGTTAACTAGTGATGCTCTTAATTTTCTAGTTCTCTAGACATTATTTGTGAAGTAATTTTGACATGTGTCATCACTATATTCATTTTCACCAAAAAATAATGACATAGCATACCAAAAAGATGACATGACTTAAAGCAAAATATGACATGACAATTACATTTTATTTTTGGTAAAAATTTTGAAATATGGTAATAAATTATATATCATCATTAACTAACTTTTTCAAAAATATTGTAATAACTGATATAACATCACTAAAATAAATATATTTAAATATAACATTAAATAATATGATAATGTTTACAAATTTTGAAATATTATTTTTGTCTATTTTTATAATTTTACAGTGTTTATACAATCTTTTTAAAAATAATAATTTTTATTAATGCCATTTGTTTTTTAATCTAAGAGTTTTAGAAATTCTTTTTAATTTTATCTTCTATCTTCTGATAATTTTACAATTTTATATCAGTTTCTTATTTTTTACAAATTGATTTAATATATATAAATATATATATATATATATATTAACTCAAAGAAATAAATAAAAATTAATTAATATTAAAATTTTAAATATATATATATATTAAATATAATTTAAATAAAATATATTGTTTTATATAAATTTTGTTTTAAACTAAATCAAAATTTATACTAAAACATAGATATAAAATAACAAAACGTTAAAACAAATTTATTCAAGTTGGTCTCGTCATTAAATGTTGATTTATTAAACTTTATTAGAAATTCTTCTCATTAAAAAATTATGTTGTATATGAATCTAGTTTTAATCTTTTATCAAATCTAGTTTCTAGAAAATGGGGGTTTTGCAAAATTGACTTAAAATTTGAAGTCAAACACAAATTAACCTTTCTTTTTGGAATTTTGACTTACCTTATTCACCCAAAAAGTTCTCATTATTCACGAAAATACCATTGGAAAATTTTAAGTAAGTCTTCGAAAATTGTGTGTTTACTCTATCATCCTCATCTTCATCAAGTATTCACGAAAATGCAGTTGCCATCAATTCACACAACAACCAATATGAAGCTCTTAATGCATCAAAAAATCGATTTTCACTCATTATATCTCATAACTCGTCGGACTAGCCAGTTTCGTGCATGCATCATCGATCGAAGCATCACAACCACGACTACTGGGTTTATTACCACCACCAGTCGACTAAGGAAGACGCATCTCTTCTCTTAGAACTTTAGTTAATATTCACCAAGATTTGCTTCCATTTTAAGTTGTTTCTTTGTTGAAGAAATTAAAAACGCTAGATCTTGAAAGATTGCAAAAATATTTCAATTAGATCTCTGGTTGAAAAGAGGCTAATCAAAAGGGTGGATACATATAGTCCATTTCAATATGGACCAACACTTGGTTTCCTGCTCATCGCCCAAGGTCAGCATTACGAAAACAATAATCTCAATTCTTAAATTAAAAGTGGAAAGCCTCATTAATTTGGTGGAACTTTTTTTGGAACATTGATTTGTTTAATTCATACATTTATTCAAATGATGTGCAAATCATCAAAGTTTTAGCGATATGTTGCATCTCTAGTCTAGATTCGATATGTGGTATATACAGTGTCAGGAAAGTATATAGTTAAATTGGAGTATATGACGGAAAATGTATCTGGATAAAAACAACGAAATAGGTTTTTTATGGACCAATACCAAATTTTTACTGGCATGTGCTTGAAATTTGAAACATCCACCAAAGTTACCGCATTTTTTTGGGTAGATCAATTCGGGTATCTTACCGGTTATTAAAAATCAACAATCTCGGGAGATACAATGTGACACACGATTAGTATGTGGAGTGTAAGACGAATCAATTAGTCATGTTAAAGCATTCCCAGTGGGTTGTTTTACCCATAGGGATTTCAAAATACACACACACATATATATATATTTGATTATAGGGTACTTTCGATTGAATTTCCTGTACTTTTTTAAGAATCACATAATTAAATACTAATATAAATATATACATAGACATATATGTAGTTCGAGATCCCATGGGTAGAACTCTCCATTGGGGATGCTTTTATATTTTAATAATCATCAACGCTCCAGACATAGGCTCTGTCTCAAATACCTTTGCACCCCATAATTTTTTCCCGCATCATCGGTCTTTACCAATATAGATTATTTATTTTAAAGATTACCAAAAGAATATTTTAGTTACTTTTTTTAGATTATATGGTATGTACGGAAGAATAAGAATAATAAGATCTGAAAAAAATAAAGATGGCAACCCGTTGGAGATCATGCGCATTGCAGAAATTGAATGAGTTATATCGGCTCATGTTCCACTTACAAAGTTAAAAAAAAAAGAGTTCTCTCCTACTTACTTGCGTCAGCCACTTGAGGGTACCAGATGCAAGTGGGTAGCAGATGGTGCTATATGGATGGAGCTTGGAGAGAACAAGACTTTTTTACAGTTCAAAGTTGTTTTGTACCACGTGTTTAGGCGATCACATGATGGGGCAATGAACATCCAACAAAATTTATCACATTTACATGCTAAATATGAAGCTCAGATTTGGTATATGGAGTGCATAAAGACCATCCCGGAGGTGGTTTCCGTAGCAGATTATTCTCAATAGTTGAAGATGGTGTCGACACCAGAAGAAAAGCCAACTTTTACTATCCATATTGACAAATTCGATGATGTAAGAAATACCCACCTAATTTCTCAATTAAACATATATCAAGAGAACAAAAATACAATGGAAGACAAGATTGCATGTGGTGCTCAAAGTTTTTCTTATGTTTTGTTATCCGTTGATTTCGTACCTCCAGTTTGATTAGGTTGATTCTACATAGTTTTTAGTTATTTTTGTAAAATAAATTGATAGTTAATTAAAAATTGGTACAATTATTACTAATTTATCTGAGGCCATTTTCGTTTGGAAAACTTTCCGAATTTAAGAAGGTTTATTTAATATAGTATTTTAAAATTTAAATAATTTGATTTTAAATAATATTTAGATGATTTTTGTTAAATATAGAAAGAATTATTATGAATTAAGTATTATTTTAAAAGTTTAACTTAAATCTATAGAGATTAAATTTTTCTATTCTAAACTAAAAATTGACTCACAACATGTTAAAATCATGATATATTTCATAAATGTACTATTTAACATATTTTAATAAGACTAGATTGAAAATTACTTTAAAATTATAAATTCAGTAAAAAAAATTTATAAAACTTTTTGAAATCATAGTTAATAATATATTGTTTAGTATAAATACTTCTGTTAGACTGAGTATTGTTTTAATGTTTTTTTTAAAACTAAACGTGTCAATGATAATCTAATTTATTAAATTATAGTTTTATTTTTATCTACTGATAAGAAGTTGTCATTTAATTTTTAAATGTCATACTGAAAGTGACATATAGCATATCATAACAGTAATCTTATCATATATGCTAAAAATTTAGTAGACAATTTAAATCAAATACAAAATCCGAACAATATATTTTTGCAATAAATCCAACTAATAGCAAACATCCCTTAAAACATGTTAGTTAATTTGAAATAATTACTATTGTAGGTATTAAACAAGGAGAAATACCCTAAGATAACCCTAAAAAAGTTTTTGTCACAAAAATAACCCTCAAGAACAAAAATGACAAATCTAGCCTTTTTTAATTTTTAAAAAATTAATTTTTATTTTATTTTTTTTCAATTTTAAATCTCACCCCCAAAACCCTACCCCATAACTCTAAACCCTAAGTCTAGATTAGTTAATCCAAGGATTAACAAAATGACTAATATACATTTATACCCCTTGGGTTAACTAATCTAGACTTAGGGTTTAGAGTTATGGGGTGGGGTTTTGGGGGTGAGGTTTACAATTGAAAAAAAAATTAATTTTTTTGAAAATAAAAAAGGCTAGATTTGTCATTTTTGTTCTTGAAAGTTATTTTTGTGACAAAAACTTCAAAAATGGTTATTTAGGAGATTTGCCCTTAAACAAATCCAATATATACCTCTTTTTAAAGCCCCAAAATCAAAATTTTATCTCATAGAAAAATGCTCATTTTAAAATTTTAACTATGCTTCTATTGTTTTTCCAAAAAAAAAACAATACTTTATTCAAAAGATTAATTATAGAGAAATCTACACTTAAAACACATCATTTTTATTTCAATTCTAATTAGTCAAACTAAAATAATTATAGCCCCACACAAATCATGTAAAAATGTAAATCACATATGTATGCTAAAAATATCATTTATCTTTAAAGTTTAAAAATGAGTTAAAATTTAGTAAAATGTATATTCTTATATACCTAAAGCTAAAATGTCAACGCAATTTAATTTATTACCAAAAAAACAAATATCACATAGATCTGAAAATAAAAATAAAACTGAAAAATGTTTTATTGAACAAACATTTATATGAGAATTTTCCGCGCTTAAAGCGTTGGGTAAGGAACTAGTTTGATTACATTCACGAATTGTCAGGATGAAAAGGTTCAAATTATATCATCACTAGTGAGCCTATTGATGATTATATAGACTACCTCCAAAAGTCAAATTCAAATATAACCGAGTAGATCTGTGATACTTTCTGACATTCATTGTATAAGCATTGCCATTTTCAAAAAGGAAAAATGTTAAGAGACGTTAACTTGTATATAAAATAGATGGAAAATGTAAGCACTTGTGAAATTCAAATGACATATGTGAGAAAAAGGTTGGTCAGCTTACTTGTAACGGATTTGAATTTTCGCTCCTGAGCTAAACAAGAAGTCAAGAACATTCAAGTCTTTGTCCTTAACGGGGCTTATGCCACGTATAATCTAGTTGCTTGATCTTGGTCGCCTTTTTGTAAATAACAAACCGTCCAAAAGATTAGGTCATATCATATAAGTTTCTTTTGGATAACTCTATCTTAAAAAGTTGAAGCGATTTTCTCAAAATAAGCCAACACTAAAATAACTTGTGACGGAAGAATTCCAACGGCCGTGTCAAGCAGTTGCATGTATGTGTTTCTTGCACCGACTAAACAGAATTTACATTTTATGTATTATCTATATTATGACTTTTTATTTAGCATTGAATTTCAAATATTTCAGGATCTGTCAGCAAAGTCTCAGACACGTAGGTGAATTTGATAGGAATTTGTTTGCCTAAAACCTAACTAAATAAATACGTGGCTTCATCTAATTTGGAAAAATCCTTTTGAACGAATTTAATAGCATTTGACACATGTTGATGCATTAGGAATAATTCTCCCTGTGAATATTAGTTAACATTTTAACTAATAATCCTTTGAACGAATTTGATACATGTTGATGCATTAGGAATATTAGTTAACATTTTAACTAATAATCCTGTGAATAATCCTCTACAACTAAAAATAAATTAAAATGTAGGGACTTTTAGTTAATGTTAGAGAAGAACAATGGATTTAGAAGTCGGAACCCTATTAAATGGACATATCTTCTAATTGTATCATTGATTAATAAAAATATATTTGTAGCTACTTATGTTATTTTATACACACTAAAACATTTGAAGTCATTAATTTTCAAATCCTATTACCTAACATGCCTGCTTAACTTGTAGGAATGAAACTAAATTACTTTGTCAGTATCCCCAACTTCAGAAGAATCTACCAAAGTTACAAATATACGTGACACGTAGCGACTGGATCATGGCAGTGATATATTTGAACATTTGGTCACATTTTTTTAGGATAAATCTCTTAAATAATTATCTTTAAAATTTTGTCCAAAAAATAGTATATAAGAAAAAATATCAATATATTTTTATTGTTTTGAAAATTTTACTATTTTTTTTTAATTTTACTGCACCTCTAAAATTACATCTGATAACTCTAAATCTTAAGTTTAAATTAGTTAACCAAAGATTATAAATATATATTTATACTTTTTAATAATATTTATTTTGATTATTTTTCTTTTTCAATGATATTTTAGAAACAAAAATCTTTTAAAATTTACTTTGGTCATTATTTTTTTTTTTATTCGATTTCTTTTGATTATTCTTCTTCTTGTCGTTTTTAGTTTCCTTTTTCCTAAAGTTCGTTAGAAAGAAAAAAGCGTCAGGTTCACGCGTCTTATCCGGAGTTCGGTGGGTCGATTCGGTGGAGAGAGGGTCCATATATTGAAGAATCATATACTCTAATATCCCGACAATTACGGAGCCTTTGATACCAAGCTAAATGACCCTTTGAGACTTCTTCATACAGAAACGTAATAAGCATGATAACTTGTCCCTCGGCCCATTTGTCATAACTGTTTCACTACACTAGACCAAATTTGTCTGGCCCATATAAAATTAAGGAACCGACTGTTAAATCTTTATATAGAAAACGTAATCAGGATGAGCATACGTGACACTCGCTCGCGATGTTGAGGTGTGTTACACTTGTCAAACAAAGAGCAAGATTAGTATCCGTGATTTGAAAATATAAAACTAATCTGACTCGAAGACAACCATTGATCTTTTTCTCTCACATCAACTCTTTAATCTTAACCGTTGTTTTGACCGTAGAATCAAAAAAGTGATTAATGCATATGCCTCTTCTTTTTTAAGAGATCTTTCTCGTCTCATAGTCTTGAAGCTTCTCTGTTTTTCTCTGCTCAGAATCTTTCTTCCACTGGTTTCTAAGGTATGCTTTCTTCTTATACTCTTGGCTTTGGTTGCACATAATATATTTAGAGGAAAGGCTGAAAGTTCAACTTTACTATAACTTTGTTAGAACATTGGAGAGATTGAATACTATAAGTTCTGATAAATACACATTATTTGGTTAGGAGAACTAAAATGGCGCATGTTCCAAAGATAGGGAAGGCTGTGTACCAGGGACCAAGTATAGTCAAAGAGATAATCTATGGAATAGCACTAGGCCTTGCGGCTGGAGGGTTGTGGAAGATGCATCATTGGAACAACCAAAGAAGAACTAAGGAGTTTTATGATTTGCTCGAGAAGGGAGAGATCAGTGTTGTTGCTACAGATGAGTAGCATCCATGTACGTAGAGTATTTAATTATCTTACATTATTTAGATTTGTATTTGGATATTTAAAGCATTTTAGACATGGCAGAGTGAAAATGGTGCATGGATCTAAAGTTTTGATCTGGATTTTGTTCGTTTTCTTGATGCAGGACCACATATATTTTCTTTTTAAGAGTTGAAGAACCAAAAGATTGGATTGCGTTTTTTTCTTCTTTCAATAAATGTTGTAGAACAATGGAAACTTTAGATAGATGTTTGGATATGTGAAAGGTTAGTGTTTTTGTTGTTGAATGATATATCGTTATAAACCACTCGAGTTTAAGTTTCGGAAATCTATACTCGTAAATTCTATCTAGCGTGGCAATCTCATGTTAGATTTCTTCAAAATGCTACATGTGATGCATTCATATGCAACATTGTAGTACTGGTGGTACTAGAAAATATAGTACCACTGCACTCTGGGCTGTAGTTATAGACACTAATCCTCAAGCTTGTGCGCATAATATTCCCACACGAACAACTTTATACACTTCTTTCTTCTTCACTGCCTTGTACGGTTTTACTTGAAGCAATTTTTTTTTTTAAGGGAAGGATGTAGGGTTTCGACCAATTTATTCAGTCTATAGCTGAGGTTCCAGACCTAGAAACTAGAAACGATAGTGAACTTCAAGATTCAAAAATAAAAAAAACTTCTGAGACTTGATATTGATGAGTAGGGGTTCCGGGGAATCTGAGTCTATAGGAGATGACCAGAACCTGGCACGAGAACGTTGTTCCTTGCCCCACACAAAATCTAGAGGACAAGACATCCCTAGCTATAACATCAGCATTCCCGTTAACTGTCCTCGAAAAACATAGTCTGCATCAATGTAACCTTGTAAACTTGTGATGAAATTATAAACTCAAATCTTGTATTGAACTCAGTGACATACATGTCTATATATACATAGTCACAACCCTTAAGTAAATAGGAAGATTAATATCTATACTATTAAAACAGAATCCCTATTAGAATTTTACCCATTATTTTGAAGTTATTTACAGAGAATGCCATTCTTATATTTGTGTAACAACATTAATTATTTTTGACCAAAATAATTAATATTTGTGTGCTGCTAAATCTATAAATCTACTTAGTATAATAAACCATTCCTATATATTTGCCAAAGAAATATTTTGTTACCATAGTGAATCAAAAAGAATCTTATACTACGATAGATTGTGTGTTTAAATAAGTGAAATATTTCTATTTAAAATAAAATTACAAATAATTTTTTAATATTTGATTATATTATTACAAATTATGCTTGGTTTTTTACTGTTAATTTTTTTGTGAGTTATTCTATGAGACATATAAAATAATTATTAAATAAAAAATAATTTGAACCAAAAATATTTGATCAATCTGTTATAATATATTAAAATAAGCATTAATTAATGTGAGACAAATTAAAAAAAATAACTATACCTCATTTTCAATTTTAAATCTTTTAAAATAAACATAACATATTATACTATTTTAATTTTTATATAATTATGTTCATATAAATATACAATTATTAAAATATAGGGTCTCATATAAATTATCCATAGGTTCAATCGGTTAGCCTCATATTTTAGTTTTTTTACCAGTTTATCAGGTATTTAAATAATAGATATTTCTTTAAATTCAAATTGGATTACATATCAGATCACCATGTTTATCAATTCTATTGCGGATTTATGTCGGTTTTAAAAGCGATGATTTAAATGATTTTTTTAAATAGAAAAAATTCTTAAAAAATTTAAAAAAATGTGTAACATTATTAATGAAAATTTTCATCATAAAATATCCCGCGCTTTTAAAGCGCGGGTAAAAATCTAGTAACAAAATAAGGGATAATGACAACTAGAAAGGTAATCTTTATCTATAGGATTTTCTTTCCTAATACTCTCCCTCAAGTTGGAGAGTGAAGGTCTTGAACACCCAACTTGGACGACAGAAATTCAAACTGGGAGCGTCCAAGAGCCTTGGTTAAAATATCAGTAATCTGATCCTTAGTCCTGACGTGAACAGTCGATATCAAACCGGCTTTAACTGCATCCCGAACGCTGTGACAATCACGTTCAATGTGCTTAGTGCGCTCGTGAAATACTGGATTAGCTGCTATGTGTATCACAGCCTTACTATCACAATGAAACGCCACTGGTGTCTTAACTGTAACTCCTAAGTCCTGTAAAAGAGGAATAATCCACTTGATTTCTTTGGTTGCAGAAGTCATTGCCTGATACTCTGCCTCGGCAGACACGGTGTCTTGCTTCTTTGTCTTCCACGAGATTGGTGAACCTCCAAGAAAAACAACATAAGCACTCAACGAGCGACGACTTTCTGGACACGTACCCCAATATGCATCAACGTAGACGGAAAACTCAAGATTGCTATTAGAGCGAAGAAGAAGTCCCTGACCTGGACAACCTTTAAGAAAACGAACCACACGAAGAGCAGCTGACCAATGGGCTTCTCGTGGCTTTTGCATGAATTGGGACAGAAGATGAATTGTGTAACACAGATCCGGGCACGTGACAGATAGGTAAACAAGACGACCTACCAACCTACGATATATCCTTGGCTCGGAGAGGAGTGGGCTGGAATCAGAAGCCAGATTATGATACTGTTCGAGTGGGATCGAGACTGGTTTGCAGCCAAGCAGACCCGTATCCGCAATGATGTCCAATGCATACTTTCTTTGAGAGATGAAAATACCTTCGTCGGCCCTTGCAACTTCAATACCCAAAAACTACTTAAGACGACCAAGATCTTTCATTTTAAAACACGTGCATAAATACCTTGAACTTCTCAAGTAGCTCGAGATCATTGCTTTTAAAGCGCAGGTAAAAATCTAGTAACAAAATAAGGGATAATGACAACTAGAAAGGTAATCTTTATCTATAGGATTTCCTTTCCTAATACTCTCCCTCAAGTTGGAGAGTGAAGGTCTTGAACACCCAACTTGGATGACATAAATTCAAACTGGGAGCGTCCAAGAGCCTTGGTTAAAATATCAGTAATCTGATCCTTAGTCCTGACGTGAACAGTCGATATCAAACCGGCTTTAACTGCATCCCGAACGCTGTGACAATCACGTTTAATGTGCTTAGTGCGCTCGTGAAATACTGGATTAGCTGCTATGTGTATCGCAGCCTTACTATCACAATGAAACGCCACTGGTGTCTTAACTGTAACTCCTAAGTCCTGTAAAAGAGGAATAATCCACTTGATTTCTTTGGTTGCAGAAGCCATTGCCCGATACTCTGCCTCGGCAGAAGACATAGACACGGTGTCTTGCTTCTTTGTCTTCCACGAGATTGGTGAACCTCCAAGAAAAACAACATAAGCACTCAACGAGCGACGACTTTCTGGGCACGTACCCCAATCTACATCAACGTTGACGGAAAACTCAAGATTGCTATTAGAGCGAAGAAGAAGTCCCTGACCTGGACAACCTTTAAGAAAACGAACCACACGAAGAGCAGCTGACCAATGGGCTTCTCGTGGCTTTTGCATGAATTGGGACAGAAGATGAATTGTGTAACACAGATCCGGGCGCATGACAGATAGGTAAACAAGACGACCTACCAACCTACGATATTTCCTTGGCTCGGAGAGGAGTGGGCTGGAATCAGAAGCCAGATTATGATACTGTTCGAGTGGGATCGAGACTGGTTTGCAGCCAAGCAGACCCGTATCCGCAATGATGTCCAATGCATACTTTCTTTGAGAGATGAAAATACCTTCGTCGGCCCTTGCAACTTCAATACCCAAAAATACTTAAGATGACCAAGATCTTTCATTTTAAAACACGTGCATAAATAAGCCTTGAACTTCTCAAGTAGCTCGAGATCATTGCTTGCAAGCACAAGATCATCCACATAAATAAGAACCCGAAGTTCCTTAGAGTCTTTGGTATATGTAAACAATGAATAGTCCGAGTAGGACTGCTCAAAACCGTATTCAGTGAAAGACTTAGTGAGCTTTTCATTCCAGCACCTAGGAGCCTGTCGTAGACCGTATATGGACTTACGAAGACGACACACTTTAGTGGAATTAGAGTGTGTAAAACCTGGCGGGAGTCGCATATAAACTTCCTCATTTAGATCTCCATGGAGAAAAGCGTTGTGCACGTTCATCTGGTGAATTTCCCAACCTTTGGCCGCTACAAGACCGAGAAGACCACGTACCGTGGCCATCTTAACAACAGGCGCAGAAGTATCTTCGAAATCATCGCCTTCAACTTGATTATTGCCCATAGCAACTAGTCAAGCCTTAGGACGCTCAATCGTACCATTGGCATGAAACTTATACTTATAGACCCATCGAGACCCGATTGCTTTCTTGCCTGGGGGAAGAGAAACAATATCTCATGTACCACTGTCTTCATGAGCCATTACTTCATGTTTCATCGCACCGCGCCATATATCTTCTTTAGCTGCTTGGGAATAATATTTTGGTTCGACTACTGCGGTAACCGCTGCAAGGAAAGCCCGACGCGAAGAAGAAAATTTGGCGTCAAAGATATAATCAGTGAGAGGATATAGAGAGGTACCTTGGATTGTTTCTGAAGACGGTGATGAGGAGCAGTGAAGAGCGAGAGAGGGCTCTTCAACAATAGCTGCAATATATGTATAATAACCTCTAAGCTTTACAGAGGGAAGTCGTGAACGTTGGCCACGACCCATCGTATCAAGCTCAGAAGTTTCAGACGGTGGTTGAACATGAACTGTATCAGACGGTGGAGATATATCCGCAGAGGGAACCTGAGACTGTGGCTCAACTAAAACCGTCGGAACTGATTTAGGACTCTGAGCTTGAGTCTCAACAGAGACACTAGGACCTATCGAAGAATCAATGGTCTCTGACAAAATCCGCCTGTCTTTAGACGGGGATACTGCTGCAGTGTCAAAATCATCAAGCATTGGAAAGTCAGGAGGTCGATTATCAACTTGTTGCGACGGAAGAGATGAAAATGGGAACACGTTCTCTTGAAAAACCACATCCCGTGATATGAAAAATTTCTGTGTGTTAAGATCATACACCTTCCATCCTTTTTGACCATATGGATAACCGACAAATATACATCGTCGACTTCGTTTTCCAAACTTATCTTTGTCGCGAGACCTATGGTGGACGAAACATAAAGTCCCAAAGACTCGTAGTTGTGTGTAGTTAGGCTTCTCATTAAACAACAACTCATAAGGCGAACAGTGTTTCAAGACTGCAGATGGAGTTCGATTGATCAAGTAAGTCGCAGTCATGATAGCTTCACCCCAAAGTTTTATCGGTAATCTGCTTTGAAAGAAGTGCCCTAGCCACATTAAGAATATGGCGATGCTTTCTTTCAACTCGACCATTCTGCTGAGGAGTAGCGACACAAGATGTTTGATGAATGATTCCATTTTCACGAAAGAAGCGAGCCAAGCACATAAATTCAGTGCCATTATCACTTCAAACAGTCTTGACCTCTTTAGAAAACTGTTTTGTAGTCATACGACAAAAGTTTTGCAGAACCGACTGGACCTCTGATTTTTCCAAAAGCAAGTATGTCCATACTGACCTAGAGAAGTCATCGACAATGGTAAGAAAATAAACTACTCCAGTGGACGATCGAGTGCAATAAGGTCCCCAAACATCACAGTGAATTAAGTGAAAACATTCTTGAGTTTTATTCAAACTTTCATAAAACACTTCTCTAGTTTTCTCTGCCTCAAAAAAAATGTCATAAGGATTTTGAGTAGCAAGTTTATTTGAATCTGAAAACATAGGCAAAAACGATAAAACTGAAAATGAAGGATGTCCTAGCCGCTGGTGCCAAACAAACCGATCTGGCGACTTAGATACCTTCTCAGCAACTTGAACACGAGCAGCCATTACGTCCTTAAAAAACAAACCCCATCTCTCTCTTCACCTGCTCCAATCAGCGTCCTCGTGAAACGATCATGTAAGACACATAAGGTATCTGTTAGTAGCGCAAAACAGTTTGTCTGATGAAGGAGTTTTGAAACCGAGATAAGTGAGCAATATAAGTTAGGAACATATAACACATCCGTGAGGATAATGTATTTGAAAGGTGAAACACGCCGGTATGGGTTGCATGAGTTTTGTTCCCATCAGCAAAACCAACTGGACATGGACGAATACTTATCACATCTTCTAGAAACGAGAGTTCTCCCGTCATATGATGAGAAGCTCCCGTGTCTAGAATGAGATCACCATATTGCTTACCAGACAATCTATCAAACGGTTTAGCTTTATCGGTGACCATTTGTGTTAATACGTTCCATTGTTCTTCAGTAAAGGTCGGAAAAGTAGACGAGTTGGACGAAGTTGCATGAGCGTTATGGACTCGAGAGCTGGTGTTTTTGTTGCGGTCCGAGTTAGAACTTCCACGACCACGACCACCACGACCCCTTCTATTGTCTCCTCTAGTTGGTGGTGTTTCTTCCCACCAATCGGGAAACCCGACTAATTGCCAACAGTTTACCTTTTCATGTCCTCATCGACCACAATGCGAGCACGTAGGAATACGTCTGGAAGAACTAGGACTAGTGGATTCGGACGACTCCTTTTTGGCCACAAAACCAACAGCAGTCGTATGAGCTTCGCGTTCCTTTGTTGAATTAAGACGTTGTTCTTCACGGACTACCTTGGAGTATACTTATCCGAGATCCACCACCGAGTCAGAAGCAATGATACCTTGACAAACAACTCCAAAACGAGATTCGTCTAATCCCATGACAAACTGATGCACCTTTTCCTCTTCACGTTCTTTTTCATACTCAGCAGCTGCACTGCAACTGCAAGCAGGAAGAGGTTTTAATGAATCGAGCTCTTCCCATAGTTTGGCCAACCGACCAAAGTAATCCATCGCCGACTGGCCGTCTTGTCTGCAAGACGCAAGCTGTTCCTTAAGATGGTGTACACGAACTTTTTTTTCCTACCGAGAAGATTTTCTTCAATGTTTCCCACAACTTGTGAGAATCCAAGATAAAAGTGACAGTCGATCGAACACGAGCTTCAATAGATGAACGTATCCAACCAACGATCATAGAATTTACTGACGACCATAGTTCAAAGTTTGGGTCATCTCTCGGTGGTTTAGAAATAGATCCATCGATAAAACCTAACTTTCTTTTAGCTCTCAACGTGTTAAGAAGCTCCGTGGACCATTCGTTGTAATTGTCCCTTGAAAATACTACTGAAGTTATAAGCGTTCCTGGATTGTCGGATGCAAACAACGAATATGGAGATGTAATACTGGCGACACCACGCTCAACTTGGTTTATCGAGCTCTTAGCTGCAGAAGACTCGTCCCCTTCAATCATGACTAAGACGTTTGATCTTAACTAAGGATAAAAAACACTATGTTTCTTCGAAAAATTGAGACAAGAAATTTTTAGGTCACAAATTTCTTAATGCCCTGATACCATGTAAACTTGTGATGAAATTATAAACTCAAATCTTGTATTGAACTCAATGACATACGTGTCTATATATACATAGTAACAACCGACTAAACCCTTAAGTAAATAGGAAGATTAACATAACAAAATAAGGGATAATGACAACTAGAAAGGTAATCCTTATCTATAGGATTCCCTTTCCTAATAAACCTCACAGTGAGTGAAAAAATCAGTGTGAATTTCTTTTAGCGAGCCTACACATGAATCTTGATAGTCGTAATGACTCAAACCCTCCAGGTTATAGTGTTTTTAGTAGCTTACAGTGTTCCTGCAAGTTCATAAAATTGAACAATTAAACTGGCCTATTAGCTCAGTTGGTTACAGCGTCATGCTAATAATGCGAAACCTGTATAGGCCAAACTTTTATGTTTTTATGTTATGTAGAAGATTAGCTTACTTTGGTTGGAGACGGTAACCCAAATATAAAAGAACTGCACAATATTTACAATTATATAGAGTTTGGTTGTGTTGTTAGCATAACTCCAGTTGTAAGAACATAACATATGGGCTTTGGTTGAAGTTCTAAATCATTAGAAGCTCGAGCTTTAGACGATGGAATGCAGAGGACGTAGGTGGGTTGTTTTTGAAGGAGACAGTTTGCAGCTATACTCTTTGGTATATTATTTTATTAGTATTTTTACTAAACATGTTATGATAAAACTAACTTTTACTGTTTGTTAATTATCTCTATATAATTTACAAATTTTACACGATTATGATGGTGCTTTTTCACTTTTCAGATAACACGAATCTAGCCTAAAATGTTATACATAGATAATTAGCTCCTTCACTATTAAGCTCCTTCACATCTCGTCGCACCTCCAACATGTTTTAAAGTTCTATGAGTCTCGATTAAAAGATTCCTTTGATAAAGCAAGAACAAATCGAAACAACAACAAGAAGTTGTACCATGTGGGCTCTGATTGATCAAAAAAGAGAAACTTTTCCATGTACAATCCTTTAAATAATAAATAAGTTCTTAAAATAGAACAAACAAAATGGCCTATTAGCTCAGTTGGTTAGAGCGTCGTGCTAATAACGCGAAGGTCACAGGTTCGAAACCTGTATAGGCCAGATTTTTATGTTTTTAGCTTATGTAGAAGATTAGCTTCCTTTGGTTGGAGACGATACCAAATATAAAATAACTGCAACAATATACTTTGGTCGTGTTGTGACCATAACTCCAGTTTTACGAACATAAGTTACATAACACGTGCTAATAACGCGAAGGTCACAGGTTCGAAACCTGTATAGGCCAGATTTTTATTTTTTTAGGTTATGTAGAAGATTAGCTTCCTTTGGTTGGAGACGATAACCAAATATAAAAGAACTGCAACAATATACTTTGGTCGTGTTGTGACCATAACTCCAGTTGTACGAACATAAGTTACATAACTTATGGGCTCTGGTTGATTTTAAGCTTGAGCTTTACAAGATGGAATGCAGAGGATGTAGATGGGTTGTTTTTGATGGAGACTTGCAGAGCTCTACTCTCCATTACATCATTTTATCAGTATTTTTAATAAAAACTAGATGTTTTCTTACATCATATGAAAGCAAAAACTAATTTTTAGTTTTTGTTAATTATCTCTATATAATTTATTACTATTCTACAAAATTTTATTCAATTAAATTATGTAGATAAACGACTATGATTGTGCTTTTTCACTATCCAGATACACGAATCTAGGCTAAAACGTTATAAAGAGATAATTAGACTATTTAAACTTAAAATAGAGAGGATAACCAAAACTGAGAGAGGAAAGAAATTGAAAACTATACACTTTTGTTGCAGCCTACCGTCTTTTATGTCATCCATGTTTTGTGTTTGTCATTGTCCTTTCTTTCAAAAACAAAGGGATGCCTAACTCACTTGTGTCATTACTAATCTAGGAGATTTAGAACGATTGACCAAATATTGGTCAATTACAGTCGCACAGGATTCTCCCAAAAAATAAAAGGATACATCAAACAAATCGATCAGTATTCTTTAGCTTCCATATATGCAATTTGGGTAAGAACATTAATGTATACCAAATGAGTGTATCTAATACTAAGCAAAATCATATATAAGCATAACCACTTTAAGTTACAAACAATACAAAACCAAAATCTGAACCCTAAGCAAGCGATGACTTCTTCCTCTTCATGTTTTGTCTACTGGAGATAAGCTTCAACATTTACTAAAAAGGGAGATAAATAGAAAAGGAAGTTATCCTTAAAGGAATTAGGATAACTTAAGCTATAAAGATTAGGAAAATGAAAAACCTAATTCAATGTGTAATAGGATATAAAAGGAAATCTAACTCCTATATATATGGACATCGACTTGTAATGAATCATAACCTAAGAATAACTTACACAATAATCTTTGAAGAGACAGATAGAGAACAATAGCTTGTTTAGTTTTTGAGAGAGTTTTCTAAACATTAATAAAGGAAGAAATCTTTATTAAGCTGTTTCTTCAAGGCCGAAACTATGTTGAACGTATTCACGTTTTGTTATGGTCACACTTTATTTGGTATCAGAGCTCAAGGTTTTGTTTGAAGAATTCTATTCACCGAAGAGATGAGTGAGACGATATCGACATCAAAGACAAGAGAAGCCATGCTATCCACGGTGGACTGCCCGATGCTATCTTCAACAAACTACACGGTCTGGTCTACGAGAATGAAGGTGCTACTACGAGTACATAAGGTTTGGGAATCAGTTGAACCAGGGATAAACGATGAAGAGAAGAATGATATCGCTACTGCTTTGTTGTTCCAATCACTTCCAGAAAACTTAATCTTGCAGGTTGGTGAACAAAACTCCCCAAAAGAGATATGGGAAGCCGTTAAATCGAGAAATTTTGGCGCTGAACGTGTAAAGGAAGCTCAACTTCAGACCTTGATGAACGAATTTGAACGCTTAAGGATGAACGATTCAGATTTTATCGATGCCTTCTTAGGCAGGATATCAGAATTGGCCTCGAAATCCGCAGCTTTAGGTCAATCGTTGGAAGAACCTAAGCTAGTAAAGAAGTTCCTGAACAGCTTACCGTAAAGCAAGTATATTCAGATCATAGCCTCACTTGAACAAGTTCTCGATCTGAATAAAACTAGTTTTGAAGATATTGTTGGGAGACTCAAAGCATATGAAGAACGGATTCAAGAAGAAGATAAGCAAGAGCCACAAGGGAATCTTTTGTACGCGACCTCCAATAACTCGTACAACTCAAAAGGAAGAGGTAGAGGTTGGAGTCGTGGCAGAGGAAACAAAGGAAGAGGTAGAGGATGGAGTCGTGGCAGAGGAAACAAAGGAAGAGGCAGAGGACGTGGCCGGTTTAACTCACAAGACAAATACAAGGACAAGAAGGACATGTCTCAGATTGTATGTTTCAAGTGTGATAAACAAGGTCACTTTGCTTCAGTATGTCGAGAGAAGAGACACGACCAAGATCTTAACAAAGGCGAAACAAAGGGAGCTGATGTAGCATTATATGTGCATGAGATCATGTTTCTCAACGAGGAGAAGGTCATACCGAAGACACTGGAACAAACAGAGAAGCTCTTGCCACTCTTCTGTTAGAGCTCTTTAGTCCCATTCCTAACAACAGGGCACTAGCAATCATAAGGATGGGATGTGGTACTTAGACAACAGAGCTAGCAATCATATGACGGGAGAGAGATCATACTTCTCTGAGCTTAAAAAAAAAAGAGAAAAATTAAAAACATTAAGCGCCGAATCTTAATTAGGGAGAAGAAGAAGCGGATCTTGGGACACGCGTCGCCGTCTCACGCTTCACCTTCTTCTTTCTCGAAGAAGCGAAGAGCATGCAAAACCATTCGTCTCTCTCTCTATCTCTCTTGGTCTCTCTCTCTTTCTCTTCGTGGGTTTGATCCACGATGAATCAATCCCTCTCTCTCGCGGTGGATATCATCTAGGAGGAGAAACGGCGACCTATCTCGCGGTGGATATCACCGTGTCTCTCTCTCTCTCTCTCTCTCCGGCTGTGAAGGTGAAAGAATCGTATCTCTCTCTCTCGGCGGATATGATCGAAGTCGTCTCTCTCTCTCTCTCTCTCTCACGGCGGCTCAGATCAAAGTCGTCTCTCTCTCACGGCGGCTCGGATCGAAGTCGTCTCTCTCTCACGGCGGCTCTGATTGAAGGGGTTAGTTACTCTTTCCTTCTAATCTCGGTTTTGATCTTGTGTTCTCATGATTGTGTCAGCATGGGCTGTTTCGATTCAAGAGATTGACTAATCAAGGATCTTCTTTGTTTTGTTCAGGGAAACAGAAAGTTGGTGGCTTCAAGCCTTCAAGCCTCGTAGTCCTACTTGCTTCAGCGATGATGGTCTCAACCATAACTCCATAGGTAAAGGATGATTCACTTGAATTGATGGTAGTTCTCATGCTATTGTACAACTCAGTCATGGATTAATCTTAATAGACTATTGCTAAGTCATTCATTTTGTATAGGTCCAAGAGTTGTGTACTATCTCAGTGAGTAAGCCAATACAGTCCCGAATCACACTGCCTAAAGCTAAGTTATTGTGTTCATATGTCTGGTTATCACACATCATCTAAACTACACTGCCTCTAATTCTGTCTTGTGATTAATGGTTTGATTTTTTAAATTATTTCAGGGTTTGTTTGGTAAGATGGAACTAAGCAAAGTGTGGATGAAGCTTTCTACAAAGCATTGAACAAAGCTTTGAACAACAATAAAGGTACAACATATCTCTTTGAATTTGATTCCCGTCAGAACAAAAACGGATGATGAATTGATATGGTTAGATTATGGTTGAGGTTAGTAATAAATGTTAGTCACGTATTGATAGCAATTGTTTTAGTTAATGCTTGTGATTAATGGGTTAGATAGAAGTAGTAAATCACTTGTTGATGTAGATAATGGTTGTGATAAATATGTTAGCTACATGTCTTGTCTATGTGGTTGGTTGAGTTGAATGATCTTAGCTTAATCTGTTCTTTAAAACATCTCTCTCCCATCTTAGTTTGATCTACACTTCTGAACATCTCTATCTCATCTACTCTCCATTAAAAATTTATCTTATCTTTCTGTCTTCTTAATCCATTTTCCGAAATGGATTCAAATCCCTTTAGCCACAACTTTGTTGATCTTCTTAATAGTCAAGTCCCTTTTACAGGAGATAGTGTGGAACTATCTTCATCGCAAGTCCATTTTTATGGCAGTCCAGCTTCTAACCATGCTTCAAACTTAGTTGAAGAGACTGTTGGAGAGCGACGAGAAAGGAGGATATGGAGGCCAGTTGATGATGTTGTCCTCATCAGCGCCTGGCTTAACACAAGCAAAGACCCGGTGATAAGCAATGAGCAAAAATGTGATACCTTCTGAAAAAGGATTGCAGCATACTTTGCTGCAAGTCCAAAGGTTGCAGGGAGGGAAAGGAGGGAACCTGGTCACTGCAAACAACGCTGGCAGAAGATCAACGACCTTGTCAACAAGTTCTGTGGGGCGTTCGAAGCTGCAAGTAGAGAGAAAACAAGTGGCCAGAACGACAATGATGTTCTCAAGCTGGCTCATGAGATATTCTACAACAACCACCAGAAAAAATTCACCCTTGAGCATGCTTGGGTGGAGCTCCGTAATGACCAAAAATGGTGTGAGATTTCTAAATCCAAAACCAATGGAACCGCACCTAAAAGGAGGAAGGTTGATGAAGGTGCACATTCAGAAGCGTCTCACGCATCTGAGGCTAGTACTGCTGATGCTGAGCGTCCCCCAGGTGTTAAGGCATCAAAGGCAAATGGAAAAAAGACAAAAGTAGAGGGGAAGGCAGAGGGGAAGGCACTTTTAGAGTTTGAGAGGATGTGGAGCATCAAGCAGGTGGATTTGGCCAGAAAAGAAAGGCTATCTAAGATGAAGCTTCTTGATAGTCTAATTGGAAAACAAGAGCCTCTTGCTGAGTATGAAGAGGCTCTTAAGAAGAAGCTTGTTACTGATTTGCTGTCAAATGAGGTTAATTTATTGTTATTATTAATTAGTTCAAGTAATCTATGTCATAATGTATTTACACTCTGTTTTTTGTTCTCATGAATCTCTGGTTGTTGTTAATTAGTTGAAGTAGTATGTTATAATGTTATTTACACTCTCTGTTTTCAGGTACAAAATGAGTGACAGATTTGGTGTCTACTGCAAGAGGAACAAGAAGAGACTGAAGCTTGAATGTTGTGTAGTATAGCTTGTGTCACGGAAGCTTGTAATGTTGTGTAGTATAGGTGCAAATGAGTGACAGATTTGGTGTCTTTTAGTGTAGTCACGAGACTACACAAGTTTGTTTGTATGATGCAAGTGGGGTCTAAATGTTAGTCACAAGTATGTTTGTATGATGTAAGTGTTGTCTTATTGTGTAGTCACGAGGCTACTCAAGAATGGTTGTATCTTTTATTCTCTTGTTATATATATTTAGTTTGCATTCTCTCATTTACAAACAACTCTTCATTCTGATCACAAACATCTTCTTTCAAACATTTACCGAGACAATATCTCTTTTCTTGCGTTCTTTATATATGGCTTCTTCTTCACACAATACTTTTGAAGGAGTGGATGATGAAAATATTGATCAACATTTTGACCAATATTTTGATCAACACTTTGATCAAACATTTGAGAACTTTTCTATTAATTATGGTGAGCAAGCAGAAGAAAGGCAAAGAAGGAAAAAACGAATTCATATCGAAAGAAATCGAGAAGAAGCCGATGTACGTTTATGGAATGATTATTTCAGTGAAACTGCAACATATCCCGATAATCTATTTCGACGACGATTTAGAATGAACAAGCCATTGTTCATGCATATTGTTGGTCGCCTCTCCAACGAAGTTGAATTCTTTCGACAAAAGAAAGATGCTCTCGGAAGGCGTAGTCTCTCTCCACTTCAGAAGTGTACGGCAGCCATTCGTGTTTTGGCGTATGGTACTGCTGCTGATGCTGTAGATGAATACCTCAGACTCGGTGCGACGACAACTCGGTCATGTGTTGAACATTTTGTGGAAGGAATAATAAATTTATTCGGGGATGAGTACCTAAGAAGACCAACACCGGCTGATCTTCAACGTCTACTTGACATTGGTGAGTATCGTGGTTTTCCCGGGATGATAGGAAGCATCGATTGTATGCACTGGGAGTGGAAGAATTGTCCCACAGCTTGGAAAGGTCAATATACACGTGGTTCGGGAAAACCCACTATCGTTTTAGAAGCGGTTGCCTCGTATGATCTTTGGATATGGCATGCATTTTTTGGACCTCCAGGTACTTTAAATGATCTCAATGTTCTTGATCGCTCGCCTGTTTTTGATGACATAATAAAAGGTCAAGCACCGCAAGTCACCTACTCTGTCAATGGAAGAGAGTATCATTTGGCTTACTATCTCACGGACGGTATTTATCCGAAATGGGCAACTTTTATCCAATCTATTCCAATACCACAAGGACCAAAAGCGGTTTTATTTGCTCAACATCAAGAAGCTGTCCGAAAAGATGTCGAACGTGCTTTTGGAGTTTTGCAAGCTCGGTTTGCCATTGTTAAAAATCCTGCACTTTTTTAGGATAAAGTCAAAATTGGGAAAATTATGAGAGCATGTATCATACTCCATAATATGATAGTAGAAGACGAACGAGATGGATACACTCAATTTGATGTTTCAGAGTTTCAACAAGGAGGAGAAACCGGAAGTTCACATGTCGATATGACGTATTCTACAGATATTCCAACAAATATCGCCAATATGATGAGTGTTCGAACTAGAATTCGTGATCGACAAATGCATCAACAACTCAAAAATGATTTGGTCGAACATATATGGCGTAAGTTTGGACGTGATGGAGATAACAACTGAACTCGGAATTTTTTTTCAAATTATTCTCGGTTATTGTATCAATATTTGTCTTTGATGTTTTTTTAAAATAATCTATGTTTTAAATGTTTTTATTGTAATATCTTTTATTTATAAATAAATGTTATGTTAAATAATAAATTTAATCTTTTTTAAGAACCTTCTATTAAGAAACCCCCATTGGACTCCAAAAATATGAAAGTTTCTAAACAATGTTTCTTAGATCACAATTACTAATAAAAAATACATTAAGAACCCAAAACAAGTACCAGGGTTGAACATGCTCTAATACACTAAGACCACATCCATTTGTGATTTACTTCTAGTAATTTGAGGTAAAGAAAAACTTGAGTCGTTGCTTTTACGGCATCTCCATCTTACTCCATAATTTATTCCAAAATGGAATAAAATTAGAGTAATGAATAAGAAAAATAAAAGATTACTCCATTTATAAAGTAATGCTTTTATTTTTGTTCTTAGATGTGGAGTGCAGCTGGAAATGCTCTTAGATAAACAGTAACGGAAGCTTTTAGTTCATAACTAAGCTTATAGTCTCCATAGAACTAGAAGCATCTGTCTCTTGTATGTATAACCAAGTTACTTGTTCTGAAACTAGTAAGAAAAACGTTTAAAGAACGAAAAGAATACAGTTTCGTTTCATTTTACTACTTATTATAAAGTATCTTGTACGACCAACTTTTCTTTCTAAAAGAAAGCGAGAGATGCAAAAACCAAATATCAACGAAATAGGAATGTAGAAGAACAGCAACATATCCAACGGTCTTGGTAGATACATAAACAGTATATCCACCAATCCGACCATACCATAGCTCCTAAATATCGACCATGACTAACTCTACTCAAGAACAAACTCCCATGACAGGCATTATTGCTGACTTGTTGAACTTTCGAGACTGTGCCAAGAAAAAAAAATCCAACTATCCCATTATAAAGAGAATTGTGGTATGTGGTGTTGAACTTCTGATACACTATGTTATAATATTTTGGATATTGGTTTGGAATCTAGGAGCACCTTCTATTAAACCTACTAAGTTTCTAAACAATTTTTTAATACGTTAACTATACATTTACTTTTCTTTTTCTTTAAATCAAATGGATTAATTGAAGAGCATCACGTAAAATTTGAAGTGATAACAAATATCCTAAAGTTTTTGTTCAAAAGAACTTATAAGATTGGAAGGATAATTATCATTGATAGAGTAAGGTTACATATATACAACAACATGAGAAGACTATAAGGTAAGTAATAACTACAGAGAATATATGATGTATCTCTCTTACACACCCCCTCAAGATGAAGGGAGCTGGATCACTCCAATCTTGCGACTTGCCAACAGAAACGCAGACCGCGGCAGGGGCTTAGTTAAAGCATCGGCCAACTGATCTTTGGAGGAGACATGATTAACTTTGAGGGATCCCGACTGAACCTGGCAGAGAAATGATAGTCTAGTGCAATAGATTTCATTTTTGAGTGAAAAACATGGTTGACGCTGAGGTATGTAGCACCTGCGTTATCACAATATAGAATTGGAGCTCTTGGTAATCTAATGTTTAACTTAGACAGTAGGTTGCATATCCAATGAACCTCAGCTGCAGCATTGGCGATGGCACGATATTCAGCTTCAGTAGAGGACTTTGCAACACCATTTTGCTTCTTTGATGACCAAGAAATAAGTTGTTTCCCAAGATAAATGACATACGCATTTTTGGAGGTGTAGTCGTCAGCGTCTCCAACCCGATCAGCGTCGGAGAAGACATGAAGTATCAAGGGATTATCTTTCTGAAGCAGACTGCCAGTAGTTGTTGTGCCTGCTAAATACCGAAGAATTTGCTTTGCGGCTTTCCAGTGCTCATCTGTTGGACTGTGCATGAATTGGGAGAGACGGTTGACAACATAGAAGATATCAGGCCTGGTAAAAGCAAGATACCGAAGGCTAGCTACTACTTGCCGATATTCTGTTGCTGTGTCAAGTGGAGTACCTGAGTGCAAAGAAAGCTTCGGCGTAGACTACATCGGAGTTGCAACTGTCTTTGCGTCTGTCATATTGGTCTTGGCAAGAAGATCTAGAAATACTTCCTTTGCATTAGGTGAAGGCCTCTACTTTTACGAGTGACTTCGATACCTAGAAAGTAACTGATGTCACCTTAATCTTTGAGTGAAAACCTTGCTGCGAGAGATGAGATAACTCGTGAAACAACATCAGTGTTGTTGCCAGTGACTAGTATATTATCCACATAAATCAACAAGTAGACAAGAATAGAGCCATGACTGTAGACAAACAATGACGCATCCGCATAGCTGTTTGTAAAGCCAGATTGCAGGAGAAAGTTTTTAAGTTCTAAATACCATGCACGAGGAGCTTGACAAAGACCATATATTGCATTTTTAAGGCGGCAGACATGATCAGGATGATCAGCATCAACAAAGCCAGGAGGCTTTTCCATGAACACTTATTCAGTTAATGTACCGTGAAGAAATGCTTGATTAACATCAAGTTGGCGTATCGGCCATCAATTACTCTCTGCGAGACCCAAAACTAAACGAATGGTGACAACTTTAATCACTAGACTAAAGGTTTCTTTGTAGTCCAGAGCATATTGCTGATGATTCCCCTTTGCAACCAGCCTCGATTTTCGTTTGCCAAGCTTCCCATTAGGTAACATCTTGTTCTTGTAAATCCAGCGGCAACCAATAACCTATTGAGTTGGATTGGGAGGAACAAGATCCCATGTACCCTTCTCAATTTGACTAGTGATTTATTCAGACATTGATTGACGCCAGAGCTCATCTTTCAGAGCCTGTTTATAGGTTGTTGGCTCAGGAGTAATGATGTTATGAATAGCAGCAAGGAGGCTAAATTTTTTTGATGGTTTTGAGATCTGATTTTTGGCTCTAGTTCTCATTTGATGGGTGTTTGTGGTGGGTTTTGAGCAGTGTGAGACTGAGTAACAGTAACTGCTGGAGGTATCACTTCCGGAAGTGTAACATTGGGTTCATTAGAGTGACTACTGAGTCTTTGGTTTGTGATAGTTGTTTCTGGTGTGTTATTGGAGGGAATGGATAGGCCAGTGGGCCTTTCATTGGTAGAGATTGGTTGGTTTGGGACTTGGGTATTTGGGAAATTGGCTTGGGCAGTAGGCCTCTAGAGTAAAGAGTTAGAGTTTAGAGAAGGTAATACCTGAGTAGTTGGCGATGATGGCTGCGTTGATGAATTTGTTGCATGCACTGGTAGGTGAGGACCTAAGTTCGGGGGCTGTGGAGATAGAACCAGAGGAATCGTTGTTGCATCTGTTGGAGTAGCCATGTTTGAGTCAGAAGAGGAAGCAGCATTTCTCGCAGATGAAGTAACAGAGTACCGGTAAGGAAAGATGTGTTCAGCAAACTGGACATGGCAAAATGTGTATACCCAACCCGTTTCTGTATCAAGACACAAGTATGCACTTTGTGTAAGAGAATAACCTAGGAAGACACATGACCTAGAGCGATCTTGTAGCTTGTGAGCAATGTAAGGTCTAGGGCAGGGAAAGCATAAACATCCAAAAACCCTCAGCTTCTCATAGTTAGGAAACTTCTGAAACAACTTGTAATATGGCGTCTCATTTGAAAGCACTGGCGTAGGGAGCCGATTAATCAAATATACTGCAGCAGCAAAAGCATATGGAAAATAAGCCCCTGAAACAAAAGCAGTAGAGAGTAGCGACAAACCAGTTTCAACAATATGTCGATGCTTGCGTTCAGACACGCCATTGTGCTCCGGGGTGGAGAGGTGAGATGAGATATTCCATGAGTCTGAAGGAAACTGCGTAGAGCAACGTACTCCCCACTGTTATCAGAGTACAGCGTGTCAATCTTCAACTGAAAATGATTCTCAACCAGAGACTTAAACACCATGAATACTTCTTTAGCCTGGGACTTCTTTTTGAGAGGATAAAGCCATGTGTGTACCGAGTAAAGTAATCAACAAAGATGGCGTAATACTTTTGACCAAAAAAAAAAGATGGCGTAATACTTGTTGTTGTCAATCGACATTATAGGTGATGTCCACAGATCGCTGAACACTTATTGAAGAGGTCTGTGAGATGTAATTGTGGATTGATGAAATGGAATCTTATGGCTCTTATTAATGTGGAAATCGGAGCAAAACAAGTCTATATGAGAAGGTCTTTGATTGTTCATAAATCATAACTAAGCTTATATTCTCCATAGAAGCATCTGTCTCTTGTATGTATAACCAAGTTACCTTGTTCTGGAAATAATAAGAAAAACGTTTAAAGAACGAAAAGAATACAGCTTCGTTTCATTTTAGTAAAATGATTTTACTAGAAATTATTAAAGTATCTTGTACAACAAACTTTTCTTTCTAAAAGAAAGCGAGAGATGCACAAACCAAATATCAAAGAAATAAGAAGGTAGAAGAAGAGCAACATATCCAACGGTCTTGCTATACATAAACAGTACACCCACCAATCCGACCATACCACATAGCTCCTAATATCGACCATGACTAACTCTACTCAAGAACATATTCCCATGACAGGCAATATTGCTGACTTGTTGAACTTTCGAGATTGTTTCCAAGCTTTTACATTGTATCTTTTTTCGGGTTTTGTTGTCATTGTCTTCGCTGCTACTACACTCCACACGCAGAGTGGTGGTTTAAGGGGCTTGTCATTGTTCAGTGCTACAGGAGGCGGATGCTTTGATATCCATGACTTCAACTTTGCGAGAAAAGGTGCAACCATGTACAGCTTCAGACCAGCGAATCCATTTTCAAGCCCATCAAGACGATGCCATGCGATTTGACTGATCTCCTTCTTTGTTATTGGTGCAAAAGCTGTATCTTCTTTCACCCCAACGACAATGTAAAGCCGCACTCTCTTCTCTCCTTCAAATGTAATCTCGATGTATTCTTCTTTTTTAAGCAGCTTCGAGATGTCAAACCCTGTTTCCTCAAGGACCTCGCGTATAGCACAAACATCATCTTCTTCGTTCGTACTTTTCTTCCCGCGCGGAAAGCTCCAGCTCGCTGATTGTTTCCACCCCTTGACCAGCAAGCAACGTTCGTATGCCTCGTCGAGAATAATCGCACCAGCGACGGGTATTCGAGATTTGTAAGAACAAAAGTCTCTGAATATCTTATCCATGTGTGAAACGTAAGGTCTTAACACATCAGAGTTGTTGAATAAGAGACAAGTAAACTCTCTAAAGGACAGCGACTTTAGGGTTTGGTCGTTCTATACAACGTTATCTTCGGAGTACCAGTAAGCGCTCTCCACAAGAAACATGAGTCTATCGAAACACTGTTTATCTTCCTTGGGGCCGTTCAAAACAAATCGAGTGTAGATATCGTCAAGAAGTTCCTTCGACGGGAGGCTGTTTTTGACGCTTGACATTTTTCTTGTGTAGCACGCCTCTTGTTAAAACTCTAGATCACTTTTTGTTGTTGTTGTGAGAGAACGAGTGCTCTTTGGATGTATATTTATACTCGTTCACCTGTAATATTTGATATTTGTTTATCAACTCAACTTTTCCTTTTTACGTCTTTCCTTTTTTTTTCTTTCAATCCTACTGTGTAATTGTCAAGTTACTAAAGTGAATTTTGCTTAAACGTCACACATATGAAAAATTTGAACAGAAAAATGTTATAATTTAATTGGTTTTTCATTTTTATTTATTTTAATTAGGTTCAAAAAAAATTATAATTAATTAATGTTAGTTGCCAAATAACCCAATAATATCACACATAGGTTTTAAATAGTGACCAAAAGAATGAACATGAATAATAAATTCCTTATCATTTCTTACAAATAACACCATTTACATGAAATATACTTTATATTAACGAATAATAGTTAGGTGCAGACTAGACAGAGCTGTTACAAATGAAGATCGACATGAAAAGTTTTTCCACTCCAATGTTTAGTATATGAGATTATGGGGATCGGATCATCGACCAATCTTAGCAGACACCCTCACAAAGCTAATAAAGAAATTGAAAATTTTCAAATTTGACAAGAGATGGCTTGAAAATGAGAAACTAAGGCAAGTGATTCTTGAGGGATGGAAATTTTTAGAATTACCACATGATGCTAGTATAATGGATCATATTTCGGTCTTAAAGTCTTGATCCAGTGGAGAAGACAACAAAATTTGTACTCAAAAAAATCGGTGGAGGAACTTAAAGAAAAGGTCAAAAGTATGTACTCGAATGATGATGCAACTACCGAAGAAATATCTGAAGCACTAAAGGAACTCTCAGATGCTCTTAAGGCTGTAGAGATATTTTGGAAGCAAAAGTATCTAATTTTTTTGGTTAAGAGAAGGAGATAGAAATACAAAATACTTTCATGCATTGACAAAACAAAGGAGAACCATGAATATAGAAGTGTTGTTGAGGATGAGGAAGGACTCATAGCCATTGCTACTAGTTACTTTAGACACCTCTTTGAATCTTCTAACATGGAAGACATAGCGAAAGCACTATCTGAGGTAAATACTACGATCACAAAGTCAATAAACAATGACCTTACTGCTCTGGTCACAGAATGAGAGGTTAAATTGGCTTTTTTTTGCTATGCATCCGAAAAAAGCTCCTGGACCAGATGTGATGACAGCTCTGTTTTATCAGAAATTCTGGGATATTGTAAAGGACGATTTAACTCATATGGTTAATCAATTCTTTTTGGATGGATCAATAGCGAGTGGTCTAAATGATACAAATATATGTCTCATCCTGAAGACAACGAAGCCTAATGAGATGTCCCAGTTCCAAGCCATAAGTATGTGTAACGTCAGTAACAAGATTATCTCTAAGGTCTTATGCTAGAGATTAAAGAAGGTTTTACGAGATAGAATCTCAGAAACCCAGTCAGCCTTTTTTGCGGGAAGACAAATTACATACAATATTATGATTGCTCAAGAAATGTTTCATGCCCTACGAACTAAACCAAGTGGAAGAAACCAAAGAATGGTCATTAAGACATACATAAGCAAGGCGTATGATAGAAAGGAGTGGTCGTTCACTGAAGTTGTTATGCGTAAGATGGGTTTTTCGGAAATCTGGATTACCTGGATAATGAGGTGTGTTACATCGGTGAAATATAAAGTGCTCATGAATGGGCAACCTAGGGGAAATATTTCTCCAGGAAGAGGCCTACGCCAAGGAGATCCTTTGTCTCCTTTCATCTTTATTCTATGCACGGAAGCGCTCGTTAACCTTCTTAATCATGCAGAGAACCAAGGGAAGATAACAGAGATTGCGGGTTACACGTGCATGTCCCTCAGTATCCCACCTTCTCTTTGTTGATGATAGCCTTTTATTCTCTAGGGCGGAGCCCCATGAATGTGAAGAAGTGATGAAAGTGGTCAGGAAGTATGAACACACATCTGGACAGTGTATTAACTTTGCTAAATCGTCTATACTCTTTGGTAAGAAGATTAATGCAAATTATAGGCAGTAGATCAAATATACTCTTGGAATTCAAAATGAAGGAGGAATGAGGACCTACTTAGGCATCCCGAAAGACATAAGTTGATCCAAATGTAAGCTCTTCACTTTTTTGAAGGAGAAATTAATACATAGATTGAATGGATGGACGGGCATATGGCTTTCAAAAGGTGGAAAGGATGTCTTGATTAAATCAATCCTGCTAGCTCTTCCGACATATGTAATGTCTAGTTTCCTGGTACCGCTAGAGATATGCGAAAATTTAGCAAGTGTCATTGCAACATTTTGGTGGAGCTCACCCCCCCCAAAGAGAGGAATTCATTGGGAAAAGTGGGGAAATGTTTACTTACCAAGGGACGAAGGTGGGACTGGCTTTCGAATGATACATGAATTTAACCTTGCTCTACGCAAAACAGCTCTAGAGGTTAGTGCAATATCCCAATTCGATGGTGCTAAAAGGAAGATACTACAAAATGAGCTCGCCTTTGCGAAACATCTTTGTGAGCTGCCCATCATATGTGTGGAACCGTATTCCAGCAACAAAGAAGCTACTTTTATTGGGAATTAGACATAAGATACATTCAGGATACGAGGTCAAGGTGTGGGAGGATCCTTGGATCCCTACCTCACCAGCTACGCATGCCAGAACTATGACCCCATTCTTAAACCCAAACATGAGAGTAAGTGATTTGATTAATCATGAATTGAATGAGTGGAATGTGGGGCTACTTGAGGATTATGTCGACCCTGCTGATATACCTTACATAAGGAGTCTGACCATAAGCACGGCTCATCGTCGTGATACCTATTGTTGGAACTATACCAAAAATGGCTAGTACACAGTCAAATCAGGTTGTTGGGTGGCACAAAACTTGTTGAAGGCTGAGATGGAAAAGGAGATAATGGAACCTAGTATAACAAAGCTAAAAGACTTTGCTTGGAAAATAAAATCTCCAAAAAGATATGTCATCTTATATGGCAACTGATAACTGGTCATGTGGTGGTTACGAAGAACCTGACAAGGCGCAACATGAGATGTGATAACTACTATCCATGTTGTGGAGAACCTGAAGAATATGTCACCCATACAATTTTTGAATGCCCACTAGCTCTACAAGCCTAATGTTTATGAGCAACACCAAAAAGCAAGGAATATTTCCCTCTTCCGAACATTTATGCTAATATGGATTACCTTTTATGGAGGAAAAACAACATTGTCGAACCAGAATCAGACATGGATCTTTATCCGTGGATAATCTGGTACATCTGAAAGGCCATAAATGATAAACTCTTTAGGGAAATAGACAGAGATCCTTTGGAGCTAGTTCATTATACTGAGAGTGAGTGTCAAGCATGTTTCAAAAAAAATGAGAGAGAATCACAAGCCCCACCGAACCATAGTGCAGAAAAACCTCATGTCTTAAGCTTGCGGAATATTTGTACGATAGATGGATCATGGACACCTAGAACACTTTTTGGTGGATGTGGGTGGGTCTGGATGGATAGGTTGGGAAATGTTGGAATTATAGGTACACGGAATTGCATCCATAGAGAATCTGCTCTGCATTCT
The DNA here is from genome assembly GCA_905132765.1 of Moricandia arvensis. Classification (NCBI taxonomy): domain Eukaryota; kingdom Viridiplantae; phylum Streptophyta; class Magnoliopsida; order Brassicales; family Brassicaceae; genus Moricandia; species Moricandia arvensis. The sequence continues at coordinate 70,486 of CAJHQP010002508.1, forward strand.
GAGTTGGAAGCGCTAGGTTGTGCGATGGAGAATATGCTTCAACATTCTACATGTCAGAGCTTTGGTACAGACTGCAAGGATTTGATCGCTATGATCAAGGAATCCCATGACTGGCCAAGATTTGCAACAGAACTTGAGAAGATAGAGACACTGAATATTTTCTTCCCAGACTTCAAGATCACCCATGTTCCAAGAACGCAAAACCAAATTTCAGATTCTTTAGCTCGGACTGCTAGGTGTTTCCATAGGGAGCTCGATTTCATTGGTTGTTCTATTCCGGTATGGTTACCCAGACCATCTCTAGTTTGAGTAATATAGTGAAAGTTACTATTATGCTCTTTGTGTTAAAATAAAGAGTAAAAATGTTATCTAAACTTTGAATCCGGGTGCTGATAGGTGTAGAGAAAAGGAAGCTTCCACTACGCCACTCAGAATCTTCTCTTTTCTTAAAAAAAATAATTATTAAACATAACATAATCATAAAATTTCTGAAAACACTTAAAACTAATAGGCAATTAATCTATGATTATTCCCCGTTTTCTTATATTGGGCGCTAAGCACAACCCGAATGTACGAATAACACCTAGTAAGTTTCCAAATAATGTTATAAACTATAAAATTATTATGTTTGGAAAATTTCATATTAAAAAATATTAAATGGATGCATTTTAAAATATGTATTATCACTGCGCGGGTATGCGGGTCAAGCTTCCCTTATACATTATTTGTGAAGTGATTTTGACATGTGTCATCACCACATTAAGTTTCACTAGAAATGATGACATGACATACCATAAGAATGAAATGACTTAAGACAAAATGTGATATGAATATATATTTAATTTTAATTTTTATGTTTAGTAAACTTTTAAAAATATGATAATAACTTATATATCATCATTAAATAATCTTTTTAAAATATGATAATAACTAAACTATCATCATTAAAATAAATTTATGTAAATATAATATTAAATAATATGATAATGTTTTCAATTTTAAAATATCATCTTTGCCTATTTTTATAATTCTACAATGTTTATTACCAAACAAAATTTTTTAAATTGTATACAATCTTTTTTTTAGAAAATAATATCTTTTATAGATACCATTTGTTTCTTTTTGATATCTACGAGTTTTAGAAATTATGTTTACTTTTTTCTTTTATCTTTTGATAATCTTACAATTTTATATTATTTTCCTTATTTTATAAAAAAATTATTTTATATATCTTAACCCAAATAAATAAATTAAATCTGTTTAAGATTATAATTTTAAAACTATATATATATATATATATATATATGATTAAATATAATTTAAACAAATTAAATTATTTATTTTATACTAATTTTATTTTTAAATAAATAAAAATCCATATTAGAATATTGATAGAAAATAACCAAATTTAAAACATTAACCAGATTTATTTTAAATATATAATTTAAATTTTAAAAATATTATGGTGCATGAAAACATCTTATTCCACTGTTGTTGTTGTTGTCATCGCGCATTCCACAAGCACATTGCATTAAGGGACTTGTCAGGTCTCCGTGCTACAGGAGACGGATGATTTGATATCCACGACTTCAACGATGCGAGAAAAGGTTCCACCATGTACAACTCTAGATCATTAACTCCATCATCAAGCCAATCAATCGGATACCATGAGATCTCACTGATCTCCTTCTTGGTTAGTGGTGCAAAAGCTGTATCATCATCCACTCCAGCAACAATGTAAAGACGCACTCTTTGTTTTCCTCTGAATGTAAACTCAATATATTCTTCTTTCTTTAGCAGCTTCGAGACATCAAACCCAGTTTCCTCTAAGACCTCACGTGTAGCACAAGCATAGTCTTCTTCATCCTTACCCTTCTTCCCACGTGGAAAGCCCCAGGTTGGTGATATTTTCCATCCTTTTACCAACAAGCAACGTTCATATGTCTCGTCCAAGATAATTGCACCAGCTACTGGAACTTGATTCTTGTAAGAAATGAAATCTCTGAATATGTCATCAATGTGAGCGACGTATGGTCTCAACACATCACAGCTGTTGAATAAGAGACAAGTAAACCCTTTAAAGGACAATGACTTTAGCTTTGGATCGTTCTCCACAATGTTATCTTCGTAGTACCAATAAGCACTCTCCGCAACAAACATAATCCTCTCGAATGACTGTTGATCTTCTTTGGGGGCATTCAGAACAAAACGAATGCAAATATCTTCAAGAAGCTCCTTCGATGGGAGATACTTTTGAATCTTCTTCGACATGTTTTTCTTCTTCTCTTCTCTTGTTTGTGTAGTAGTGCTTCTTCTCTCCTACTTAATTAAAACCTTAAGCAATGGTCTCTGAAAGTATATATATCGACTCCCTGGATGTATTATATATACATTTTCTGTCTTTATACAAATCTCTATAATACTTTTTGAGAGGTTTGTTTGCTATGTGTCGCGCCAATGTTAATTATTACAATTGATTACAAAGATATATTTAATGAAATAAAATATTATCTAGTTATCATTATTAAAAGATTTATTTAGTAAATTTTAATAATTAGATTTTTAATTTAGTTGTCTTTTTTTTTCCAAATAACATATATAATACAAAGTAAATTTCATAAAATTTAAAACAAATATTTTGTAAAAAAAAAAAAGAAAATCTCACAAATATTATCTTTATATTAAAAAGAACAATCTTTTCCATTTAAAACAGAATCCTAAGAAACATAATATATATTTTCAAAGTAATAGTATATTTTAGGCATATCTACTTATTTTCTTAGGTGATTACAAAATAATTAAAATAACATAAATCGAGATATATTTTGTTGACTACCAATATGTTATCATTATTATTATCTAGATTTTTATTTATTTTTACATAATAGTTATTGTTTATCAATGTGTACTTTTCATTTCTCCCTTTTGCCTAATATTTAGTTTGGTATTTAATTTTATTTTTTATTTATAATTTTTGTAACTTAATATACTCATATTAAAATACCCAAATCTGAATTAGTATGTTTAATAGTATATCAAATAATATTTCTTACATCTAAGGCATAAAATTACTTAAAATTTATCAAATATTTAATTATTGTAATATTGAAATGTGCTCTTGAGCTTTCAAAATTTTATCATTTATGAAAATTCTTATTCACCATTACTTTATTTTTATAATATTTTTGGCAATCAACATATATAAACTTATTTAAAATTTAAAAAATGCACATCTTAGATGAAGAACTGAACTATTGAAATTAATAAAACTAATTTAATCTGGCTTAATTAGAATAAAAATAAATGTAATTCAATTTAAAATTATTTCTATAACTCAAATACACACAAAATTAGCAATATATTAACCCAAATTCTTATAACAAAAATCAAAAGTCTAACTAAAATAATAATATATGCAATGCATAGCCAAGTAATAACCAACCCGTCAACACACACACACATATATATATATATACTAGAGGCGGTCCGCGCTATGCGCGGGATGTGATTATCGGGTGATTTATATTATTATATTAACGGTACTTGCCTCCACAGTTTATCGACCTCAGTAACATCGTTTATCTCTCATCATGTTCTCCTGTAACTAGATGAAGGATTGCAATTAGGTAATTACCTTTTTGCGTAGTTATTATTCGCCGAAATCCGGAGATGTTTAATTCCTTTCTGAGTGTTGTTGAAGGCCAAAAAACTGCTTAATGCCTTCAATATAATGAGACTCACCATTTCCGTGGGCAAGGAAAGCTGTCATCTCAGCCGTGTATCGACAGAGAGTGCGTAGAGGGCGCCTAGAGAGCTCGGGAATTCGTGCGAGTTTGCAGATGTTTTTGATTTCGGTGTTGGATAGCTGCTTCCTCTCATATTGTAGGCACCTACGCACGTCCGCCAGCGAGTACTCCCCTGCACGTCGCAACTCTGCCATGTAGGATGCACGGCGTCTCAACACCGCAGGGTCAGTGCGAGTAGTTCTCGTCGGTGGAAGCATAACTGCAGGTTTTTGTGTGTATAGAAGCTTGATGATGATGGGAGCTAAGAATGTGTATGTATATAAATATAGCGACGGAAGTATTCAGTTTATTATCCGAGTACGAATGCCTGTCAATATTGTGGGTGTTTAAATTGTAGTAATGGGTTGTTAAGAGAAATTAAAGTGTCTCCTGAGCATGTCATACGTTTATTTTGTTCGTAACATATGATCTATGATATTTGTTGGCTTTGCTTGGGTTGTACGGTAAGTGAAACAGATTATTGGTGGGTTTGTTACAAAGTGGACTAAAAGAATTAGTGATTGTAAAATTACGGAGATAACTAATAGTAAGACGGCCATGAAAATGCTAATGAGCCTTCTACAAAAAATCTGAATCATTTAATTTATTTTATGTTATGAAGCAGGATGCTAGGCATGTTCCGCGCGAAGCGCGGAGTTTTACATTTTTTGAAATATAATGGTTCATTATTTTTCTGGTAAAGTGTTTTTTCTACGACGTTTTTCTTTTTGAAAATTAGTTACGTCTTTTGTTGTGAACATTTATTTGATTGAAGTTGTTGTGTTTCAATTATTTTTACTTTGGATTTCTAGAGTTTGGATATGTTTTTTTTTTCTGAAAAGGAGAGTTTGGAATGTTATACTGTTATTTTTTTTTGAAGTGGGGGGGGGGCAGGGATTTTGTGTATGGTTACTTAGTGTCATATTTCTTTTTACATCTCGGTTTATTATGTGTAAAATGGTGGTGAATATTTGAGGAGCTACCTTGTAATTCTTAAGTTGTAATTGAGGCTTGGTGTGTTCTGTTGCATGTATAGAAGCATGGAATATATGAACAGGTTTATGCTGTAGTTCCTAAGTTGTAATCGAGCATTGAGATATATATTTTAATGCAGTGATAATTTCCTTTGATTAACCCCATTTTTAGGAGAAGAATAATAATCCTTTGCGTAATTATTCAAAGACAATATGAGGTTACATACATTTCATAAGTTAGATAAACAACTTTTTTGCTTGTTTGTAGGAACATCACGTGTCAGAAGACTCAATACTTTAAAAATTAACGTCTGACTTTGCTATCGTACCGATTCCTGCATAACCTAATTCTCTGATTTATTACTTATTGAGAGACAAAATTTCATGATCCAATTTGGTTTTCTTTATCTAAAGTTATGCAGTCTCCTCCCAAATGATTTCTAAACACAATAAGAAAGACATACTAAAAAAATTGAGAATGTATAACCAATACCATCGATAAGATGAGTTTTATGCTCCTATGAGGAGTTATGGATTCACCTTAGTATTAGAGTTTCAGAAAAAGATGTGGCTAAAGACACACAGCACCCTCCTCACAAACATCCCTTGTTCGTTTTTATTTGTCATGTTTGATTCTAAAATTATATGCACAACTAATACAGTTAACCGAATTTGGGTGTAAAGTTTTAAGTTACACACAACAAATTTAGATTTAAACAGAATTTGCAGCAATACATGGTTGATATAAAAGAATATGAAATGGATCCAAATCTTGGAAGCAAAAAGAAACCAATTAAAAGAAACATGTTTTAGAAAAGATAAAGCATGGTGGTAGTTAGAGAATGAATGAGAGAAACCACAGATTTCTACCTTTATTTCAAGGAGCTGCGGTCAGATTTTGATCGTGTAAGTTGCAAATGAGGTAGGCAGCTTCTTAGAAGGTGATTATAGAAATAAAAAATGATGTTGAAATCTGTTGCCGTATCATGGTGATGGAAGACACAACTGAATGGGCTTTTAAGACTTCTCTTCTCGTTTTCTTCCTCTGGTATCACTACCCGTCGGGATCATAAACCCGCTGTATGCTTGAGTGACTCAGGAAGTATGCAGCTACACAGAGAACCTATCTGCGCAACACCTCAACTCTGCGGTAACTATAAGTGTTAGCTTAGGTTCCAAATACGTATATATATATATATATATTTCTTTCTATTATCTTCAAAGTACCTGTGACATCTCATGTTTGAGGGAAACCAAGATCTCACCAGTAATAAGGGTCTTCCCCTTCGTCATCTATGAACCAGGCTAGATACAAACCAGACCTTTGAGCTAGCTAAATACTCGTTGGTTGGATGCACTTCCCTGGTCAGAAAACGATTGGAACAGGACACTGTGACCCTACCTGTTAAGTTAGACATTGCGAGGACATTCCCAAAGGTGATGTTAGATTACGATGTCTGAAGACAGACCAGTAGCTCTGTTTTAATCAATGGATCAATACAATCAGAGATAGCATGTGCTGTAAAGGAAAATCAAATTGAATTGCTTGCCCCTTCTAGTTATAACATGTAATCTTTGGGCGTCTCAGGGGGCTTTCCATCATCCTTTTTACCATTACACTTGTCTGCTACGTTTTTACTGCTTCCAGCTTAATCCTAACTGCTTCTCTTGATTCCAAAAATCTCTCCTGAAACCTGATCACAAAACCAAAATCAACATCTCAAGAGAATATCTTTTGTTTTAAACTAAAACCCTTACTCTCTTAGACTTACAGTTCATGCATCCATAAAGAAGAATACTTGCTTATACTCAGAGGCATGAGAGAGATTGTGATATATACAAACCTTTGAATTGGAAGCTGTATGGGACGACGAAACTGGAGACTCCTTGCCATTACCAGCTAGGATCAACTTTCTCATCCTGGAGTTTGGTTTCAATGTCTGAAACCGACTAAATGTGGGTAAGAATGTGTTATTATTATCATATAATAATTTGCTCAGTTACTGCATCTTTCCAACAATCATGATGTCAATGTCACATAAAAGTGATCGCCGGTTTTTTTTTTAAATCGATAATTATGAGTTTTCACACTGGAATTACCTCAACGTCGAGGAGGAGCGCGTTTCATGTTTACTGCTTCCCAGAAACCTCGGTGGAATATTTTCAATTGTTATTTGGATTTGTGAGGGTAAATGTAAGCTCACCTTTTTTATAGCTGGAGATTCAAGGCCTTAAAGAGAGCGAAGATGCAATGAATGGGAAATCACTGGAAATTAAGAACGTTGTTAATGACTCTGAATAAACTCATCCTGTAGCGGTTCTGAGGAGGGGATAAGGAACGGAGACGGAACGACAGAAATACAGCTCGATCCAGGGAATCTTCATAACGATTCGTCTCACAAAACACAGTCGAATATACCATTGTCGCTATGGTTAGTAACATAACTAAGAACACAATGAACCCTAGTTTCAAATGGTTGCCGTACGGGAAGAAGAGAGGTGTGACGATTGGGTTGGACTTATTTGGTTATCATATTGAATAATTGAAACGTAAGTTAAAAATTCTCAGAGATAAAGACATGTGGCATCATGTAGTTTCACTATTTTTATGACGTGGTTCTCTCAGGAGAGAGAGAACTCTTTTTTATAGTAATAGATAGAAGATATATATATAAATATATATGTATATATAAAGAGAAATATCCTAAGATATACTTAAAAAAGTTTTTGTCACAAAAATAAACTTTAAAGGAAAAATGACAAAAATAACATTTTTGGGGTGGAATTTTGGGGGTAAATATACGTTTATACCCTTTGGGTTAACTAATCTAGACTTAGGGTTTAGAGTTTTGGGGTGGGGTTTTGGGGGTGAGGTTTAAAATTGAAAAATTAAATAAAAAATATTAATTTTTAAAAAATAAAAAGGTCTAGTTTGGTCATTTTTGTTTTTGAAGTTTATTTTTGTGACAAAAACTTCAAAAGGTGTTATTTGAGAGACTTACCCTATATATAATCATATTCTAATTAAAATAACATAATCTTGTTTAAATTAAATTATAATTCTAAATTATAAGACAATTTAAAAATATTAATTAATTATTATAATATACTTATTATAAAAATATTTATATTTGTGCATGAAGCATGGGAGAATCACCTAATACTAAATATTTAATTTTTGTTTTTTCCTCATATGAAAAGGTAATTGCGAAAATTCATGTATTCTCTTTTATTAGAGGTTAGAGTTTCATTCAACGCGTGCTAGAGCAGCCATACAACAACCTAACGACGAGGAAAATTAAAAGTAAGAAACGACTGCCCAGACAAAGCCCAATAAAATATTGAAAACTGATAACAATATCATGTTCCAAAACCGACGGCTGAGATCAAACAAATGTTTCATCTTGTTGACAGGTTACAACATGTTTAAGAAGAAGAGGCCAAAGATATGTTGCTTATATGCTAAATACGAACTGTTCTTTTCTTCCTTCTTCAGGGAGATTAGGATTTTAATTAATTAGTTAACAGTGAAGTATTACTTTTAGTGATACTATCTACTAAAGGTGGTAACATGTCTATTTGACCAGATATATATATCTTTGGGCATTCGGGTATTAGGTTCAGCAGCGGGTAGGACCCATCCGATTCATGGTCTATCGGATAAATGATTCTTATACTCAATAGATACTTATGACATATCGGTTCGGTTTTGCTTTGGGTTTTGTATGTTCCGGATCGATTATGGATACATGTTTAATATGTGAATCAAATATATATATATATACAAAATCTATTAGTTAACATGTTAACAAAGTGGTCTAATGATTACACATTTTCGTCAATTCAACCAGCGTTTGAGTCATTAAGATGTTAATCATATAAGTTCTTTAATATAGAAATAGTATATATATATATATATATATATATAATATAAGAGAATACATAAAAATTAAAGTGGTATGGTGGTAACATTGTTCTTGTTCTTCCTATCCAACTCAGGTTCGAGTGTGGTTGATGACATTTTACCTTATATTCTGAGTTTTAAAGTATGTATTTTGGTTTAATTAGCTAACCCGATCGGTTCCGGCTAGAAACTGGAACCTGTAAAGTCCAATGGGTACATATGGCATAACCGAAACCGATCCGAGCTGATCCATTTTGTATATGTTTCGGTTCGAGTTTTAGTTTTGGTTTTTAATGCCCAGAGCTAGATAGATATATTCAATCTTCATAAAAAAGAAAATCATTAAATCTAATTTCAACTAAGAGAAGTTGAAGTAGATGTAAAGTTAACTAGATAAAAAGTTGGCATCAATCCTCAATCTTCGATCCTTAAAATACACTATAAGTATTTAGAGTTGTGCCTATGAATCTTGTTGCCATAAATTAAAAAAAAATATATTTATCTATTAATAATAGCAAACTCAATTAATTCCAAGGGATACATCTTTTCATTTTATTTTTTTTATGACTCTTTACGGTACTTTTTAGTTTATAACTGTTTTTCAGTTTTTAAAATTGTATTTTTTTTTTAAAAAAAATTATGTATTTTCACATCTATTTATTATGTTTTGTGTGTTTGATAACCGTATATTATATTTTCTGCTTAGTACCACTTTTGACTTAGAAAACTGTATTTTTTTCACTTATTTATTTTCGAATCAATATGTTGTTAATTTTTATTTTTAAATTCATATATATATATATATATATACTAGGGTAAGCCCGCCCTACGGGCGGGATGTACCTTACTTGTGATCTAGGTTTTATTTTTTGTATAATTTTATAGTTTGTGTTTTATGTTTGCATTTATGTGTGTAATAACGTTTTGTCTTTTAGAAAATTTTAAGTATTGAGGGATACCATATTCATCATCTTACTTAACATTTGATATTATATTTTACTATTTTATTTTGTTATTTTTAGAATTCATAAGTTTGTCTCACCATTAAAATGGTTGTCAATATTTCCTCTAAGTTTGTTACAGTTATGATTATTTCCTCATTGATGGCTTAAACTTTTTTCTTTCAAAACTACCTATAAAACTGAGTGGAAACAATTGTTACATTCATAACTATATTCCTCATGTATTTTTCATGCTAGCTGTAGCTAGCAAATATCACAAAATCAAGAAGTGAAAGCTCAAGTTACTTGAATGCTTTCTTCAAATTGGGGTGAAAGCTCTTTTAAATAAGTATCCAAAACTTTATAGTAGAAAACAGAATTTATTCCTTATCCATCAGTTTCACATTGAAAGATTGCAGCTGGATACAAATGAAGGCATTGACGGTGGCTTGAATGAGTCGCCTGCAATACGGCAGCGAGCAAAAATTCAACAAACGAAACCAAATAACATCTCCTAAACAGATATTCAATCTTTTCAAGAATATAGTTTGATGATTATGAGTTTTTCGCCGGAATCACCTTCGCATAGATGAGGAGCATATATATACACATAAGCTCTCCGCGGAGCTTAAGATTCAGTGACTCCCAAAACCAAGTAGTTGAACCTCATGGAGGTACAACAGCCAGCTTCCAAATCAGCGAGTAGGGGAGCACAATTAGCCATTCTTAACTATGTAATTTAGAAATCTAACGATTGAGAAGATTGAACTTATGGATTTCAGGGAATGAGTCGTACATATTTATACTCAAAGATCACGCAATAAAAGTAATGGGGGGGGATGTATGCTGGTTTCGAATCAATCAAAAGCATATCGAATGACATGAGTTCACCACCGCACCTAACATTTATCGCTCCCAGAATCGCAGGAATCTAACTTTAACTTTAGAAGAATATCTACCTGACTTCAAATCGGAAAGGGAAACTTGGAGTTAGCCATACCCCAGAAAATAAATGTGTTTTGCTGTTTAAACAGATTGATAAGATGATTGCAAGAAGAAGAATGCTCACTTATTTATACTCGTAGATACACCGACTCCGAATCAAAGCACGCATTCAAGGTTACATCGTAGTTGACTGAATTAATAGATTAAACACGAAGAAGAAATAATCGAGAGCGTTTCAGTGGTAGAAATGATAAAGATGAAGATGAGAAGTCGCCTTACAACGAAGAAAGAGTTGATGGCGAGAAGCTTAGGGTTTACCTTATTCAGGTTACGGGCCTGTCTTAAAATCAAGCGTAGCCCACCACTATCGCAGCCCATACACACAACAACAAAATAACATAAACGAAAAGCCCAAATTATATAAATAAAGAAGACTTAGTGAAACGCAGTGTTTGAGTAAAAGAGACATGTGTTGCACTGTGAACATCCAAATTAATGACGTGTCTCTCTAAGAAAAGAGACAAAATCTACTTTATATATAAAGATTTTTTCTTAAATCAGCGATTTAAAATTTGTGATATTTTTGACATAAAAAAACTTACAAATACATCACTAAAACTAACTAAATTCTTACAACAAAATCTCTGCATTTACAACCCAAATACCAGACCCATGATCTAGTATTATTTTATCTTAGTTATATAAATTTTGATGTAAAATATGTTAAATGTACAACCAATTAAAATTTATTGTAGTTTTAGAATTATTGAATTCATAACTTTCACGGGGGTTTGAAAATTTGGCTTTTCAAATTGTTTGTTCCACTTACGTCTGTTTTGATGTAATTGCACCATCTTTATTTTTTCACACACACACGTTATATATATAATCATTTTGGAACAATAAATCTAATCTGTATTGTTATCTCAAAATTGGTTGTTGATCAAAATAGTTATTACCAAAGTATAAAAAAGTTTGTGTTGTGGTTTTTATATATATTATAGTTGTGATGTCACATGGTAATGCACTAATACATGATATGTAGCTGAGGGCTTTTCTCTTAGAGAAAAAAAAAACAATATCGACAGCCAAGATAAACAATTTAAATATGTCTACATTGTGTTTTCACTTTCGTTTCCACATCTCACCTTCAAACTAAATATGGCTGACTTTGTGGTTGTGCATCAATGGAAGGCTCTCATGCGGCTTATGAGTTGTACATGTCTATAAACCCTCTGTAAAATTTATATGATGTGATTAGAGCCATTTTAGAAGTGCAAATATAAGTTTTGTGTATCTTTAAAAGTTTGTTTATAAAGGTGTACAAACTAAGATACATTTGGATTTATGATCTTTTAGTTTCAGAATATTCTTTTACATCCCAGTAAACTTCTACAACGCCGGGTAAAAGCTGCAACAGCGGACCTTACTGCTTTGTAATTTGTGCTTACAAAGAGTTTTGTGAGCTTGTTCATTATCTGGCCAACATTTATATATGTAGCATCACCCATTTGTGGTTTCAATGCATGCAGCTTCGAAACATTGACGTAAAGAACATGAGAAAGAGAGATTTTATAGGATAATACACCAGGAACGGTAAGTTTGGGTATGTTAGGACGTATAGCTCCGGCACCGTTTCATGTTCTTTTTTCTGGACATCTCTATACTTTGCTGAGCTTGAGGAGCTTGAATAGTTTGTAGACAGAAACATGTTCTGTAGAAGGCCTGTACCTCTTGGGTTTATGCTTGTGGCAAGAATGACCGTAGGCTCCACACCCGCCTGCTCCAAATTCCAGTGGAGTAGGCTAGCTTCCCTGTCAAACACGCTGAGACAGACTGATGTATCCCAGCATAATTGTCTACAATTGAAAGTTATTCTTATGAGGTTAATTAACCTATGATGTCTGCACAACGTTGGTAGATTATTATGGGATGAAAATTAGATTAGAAAAATGATAAACGGGCTAAAAACCAACACCTGGCATCTTGACGAACTTGGTAAGCTCGGTGAAGCGTATGGCTATGGTTTCGCTTCTACATCTAACACTGAGCTCGTAAATAAATCCTTCTTATAGGAGGTGTTGGAACGGTGATGGATCCCTGTATGAGAGTCGAACGTGAAGAGGAATGATGAAAGTTAATGAGATTTACGATCCCTGAAAGTTGTGAGATAGGTGAACCTTCATGGTGGCTGGAATGAGGGTCAACTGGACAAATGAGTAAAAGAGAGCATAATAAACAAACGGTTTCAAAATATCTATATCAAAAAGATTCAATACAAATCTGAATAAAAAAGCTTATGAATGTGACCACCGGAAAAGTTAAAAAATATTATGATCATGAGACTTAAAAACGGGCAAACATAATCAACACACGGTTTCAAAATTTCTCACTGAAAATAGATTCAATAAATGTGTGAAAAAACTATCCTTATGAACTTGAAAGCCGGAAAAGTTCAAAAACTCCTACGATCATGAGAACTAAGAATGGTTAAACGTAATCCTATAAAGTTTCAAAATATCTCATTCAAAAGAGATTCAAAAAAAGATCAGTAAAAAAGTTTCATACTTATGAATGTAAACGCCGATGAAGTTCAAAACTATTATGATCATGAGATTTAAGAACGAAAAAAACCTTTAAACGTAGTCCATTCCCATCAATGCGAGTTTGATGTTTCTAGCCTCCCAACATCTGAGCAGCCGTACCTAGATCGTCACACATCGAGGAAGATGATGAACCACAATTTTCTTTATCGCCACTCACGAAGAAGATTGGCGGTCTATATCGGGCTGTGATAATATCTTTGGAAAATCTAAAAAAAAAACAAAACAATAGCCATAAAGAATCTAGTAGAAGCCTATCTACTCACATGAGCTCTCCACCATGACGGACTTGAACAGTTGAGGAGGAGCGGCCAATCTGAAAATCGGGGAGGAATACCGAAACGATAACTATAGCTCACAGAATTATTTAACCGGGGATGATTCTGAAAGTAAGAAAGCTAACCTTTTTATAGCAAAACCTTCGCCGCCTTACATAATCAGAACTGACATTGAATAGAGGTCGTGGGTGATAGATTAATGGAGGATTTTAAGAGGATTATTCGGTTACAGGTATCCCTTCGTGCTGTGAAGAAGAAGACGAAAGATCGGCTGTGAAACCCCAACAGCCATGAGCTCTGGAGAAACGAAAAAGAATGTTTGTCTAACCCTACATGTTACATTGCGTTTCACTTAGCCTAATTTGAGTAAAGGGCTGAACGCAAATATGATAAAATGAAGGCTTGTTATATCAAAAGCCCAAAAAACTGTTATACATGATGACGAAATGAAACGCAGCAGATTTGCCTCCCCTGCCACATGTCACGCTCAGAATCTCTTATTTGATGACGTGGCAACACCAAGAGGGAGAGAACAATACTTTATATATATAGATATAATGTTCTGTTGGAGGTTTAATAAATCATTGCAACCGTGTAAGTGAATCATTGTAGTAGTGTGGATGAACATTTGCAACTGTTTTAATGAACTATTAATAATAGCAAACACTAAAAAAAGGTTAGTTTAAAGGGCTTTTTGCAAATTTGACTCAAAACTCAAAGTCAAACACAAAACTAACTTTTTTTTTTCATTTCTTTTGTCC